>CATKUP010000006.1:10600000-10771000 GCA_949786385.1 Onychomys leucogaster | reverse complement strand
TACACTCTCATTTAGAGCAAGAAGCCCGTTTTTGCTTGCAAGAGTCTCTAATACAGAGGGAAACTTGAGTGTGCTCAGAACAAAACGACAGTGTTTCCTGCACAATCGGACCATATATAGATCAAACCTGCTTCTGAATGTGATACAAACCACAGGTCCTCTAACATTCAATGCATTTCATTTAAGAGCGAAAAACTTGTGAGCTTCGTAAATGATTTAGCTTCCTTTGAGCTCTAAAGTGACTGTGTTTACCTGAAACGAAGACTTGCTTGTAGGAAGACACAGAGCCTGGTATTTACCTCCATTTCTGAAGGGAAACACACAGCCGAGTTCTCATCCATGGTACACATTCGGCTTTAGAGCAAGAAGCACGCTATTGCTTTCTAGAGTGTCTAATAGAGCAGGAAACCTGAGTGTTCTCAGAAGAAAAGAACTGTGTGTCATACACATACGGACCATATCTAGTTCAACTCTGCTTCTGTAAGTGATACAAACCAGAGGTCCTCTAACATCCAATGCATTTCATTTAAGAGCGAAAAACTTGTGAGCTTCGTGAACAATGTAGCTTCGTTTGAGCTGAATAGTGACTGCGTTTGCCTGAAACGAAGTCTTACATGTAGGAAGACACAGAGCCTGGGATTTAACTCCATTTCTGAAGGGAAACACAGAGCACAGTTCTCATCCCTTGAACACACTCTGCTTTAGAGCAAGAAACATGCTCTTGCTTTCTAGGGACTCTAATACAGCAGGAAACGTGACTGTGCTCAGAACAAAAGAACTGTTTTTCCTACACATTCGGACCATATCTAGTTCAACTATGCTTCTGAAATTGATAAAAACCACAGGTCCTCTAACATCCCATGCTTGTCAGTTAAGAGCGAGAAACATGTTAGCTTCGTGAACGATGTAGCTTCCTTTCTGCTCTAAACTAACTATGTATACCTGAAATAAATTCTTGCTTGTAGGAAGACACAGAGGCTGGGATTTAACTCCATTTCTGATGGAAACACACAGCACAGTTCTCATCCATCATTCACACTCTGCTTTATAGCAAGAAGCACGTTCTTGCTTTCTAGACTCTCTAAGACAGCAGGAAACATGAGTCTGCTCAGAACAAAAGAACTGTGTTTCCTACACATTCGGACCATATCTAGTTCAACTATGGTTCTGAAACTGATACAAACCACAGGTCCTCTAATATCCAATGCTTGTCAGTTAAGAGCGAGAAACGTGTGAGATTCGTAAACGCTGTAGCTTCCTTTGAGTTCTAAAGGTACTAGGTTTAACTGAAATGAAGCCTTGCTTGTAGGAAGACACAGAGCATGGGATTTAACTGTATTTCTGAAGGCTAACACATAGCACAGTTCTCATCCATGAAACACACTCTGCTTTAGAGCAAGAAGCACGTTCTTGCTTTCTACACTCTCTAATACAGCAGGAAACGTGGGTGTGGTCAGAACAAAAGAACAGTGTTTACTACACATACGGACCTTATCTAGTTCAACTATGCTTCTGAAACTGATATAAACCACAGGTCCTCTAACATCCAATACTTGTAAGTTAATAAGTGAAATGTGTGAGCTTTGAGAACGATGTAGCTGCGTTTGAGCTGAAAGGGGACTGCATTTACCTGAAAAGAAGTGTTGCTTGTAGAAAAACAAAGAGCCTGGGATTTAACTCCATTTCTGAAGGTAAAGACACAGCACAGTTCTCATCCATGAAACATACTGTACTTCAGAGCAAGACGCACGCTCTTGCTTTCTAGAGTCTCTAATACTGCAGGAAACGTGGGTGTGCTCAGAACAAAAGTACGGTGTTTACTACACATATGGACCATATCTACTTCAAGTCTGCTTCTGAAAATGATACAAACCTCAGGTCCTCTAACATCTGATGCTTGTCAGTTAGAAAGAGAAATATGTGAGCTTTGTGAACGATTTAGGTCCTTTGAGCTGAAAAGTGACTACCCTTTCCTGAAAAGAAGTCTTGCTTGTAGGAACACACAGAGCCTGGGATTTAACTCCATTTCTAAAGGGAAACACACAGCACCTTTCCCATCGATGAAACCCATTGTGCTTTAGAGGAAGAAGCACGCTCTTGCTTTCTAGGGTCTCTAAAACAGCAGGGAACGTTGGTGTGCTCAGAACAAAAGAACGAAGTTTACGACACATTCGGACCATAACTAGTTCAACTCTACTTCTGAAACTGATACAAACCACAGGTCCTCTAACATCCAATGCTTTCAGTTAAGAGCGAGAAACGTGTGAGCTTCAAGAACAATGCAGCTTTGTATGAGCTGAAAAGGGACTGTGTTTACTTGAAACAAAGTCTTGCTTGTAGAAAGACAAAGAAACTGTGATTTAACTCCATTTCTGAAGGGTAACACACAGCACAGTTCTCATCCATGAAACACACTCTGCTTTCGAGCAAGAAGCACACTCTTCCTTCTAGAGTCTCTAATACAACAGGAAATGTGAGTGAGCACAGAACCAAAGAATGGTGTTTCCTAAACATACGGACCATATCTAGTTCAACTCTCCTTCTGAAACTGATACAAACCGCAGTTCCTCTAAAATGCAATTATTTTCAGTTAGGAGTGAGAAACTTGTGAGCTTCGTGAATGATAGAGCTTCATTTGAGCTGAAAAGGGACTGCGTTTACTTGAAATAATGTCTTGCTTGTAGGAAGACACAGAACCTAGGATTTAACTCCATTTGTGAAGGGAAACTCACAGCACAGTTATTATCCATTACACGCACTCTGCTTTAGAGCAAGAAGCACACTTTTGCTTTCTATAGTCTCTAATGCAGCAGGAAACGTTGGTGTGCTCAGAACAAAGTACGGTGTTTACTACACTTACAGACCATATCCTGTTCAACTTGGTTCTGAAAATGATACAAACCACAGGTCCTCTAACATCCTATGATTTTCATTTAAGAGCAAGAACATGTGAGCTTCGTGAACGATGTAGCTTCGTTTGAGCTGAAAAGGCACTGTGTTAACCTTAAACGAAGTCTTGTTTGTAGGAAGACACAGAGCCTGATATTTTACTCCATTTCTGTAGGGAAACACACAGCACAATTCTCATCCATGAAACACACTGTGCTTCAGAGCAAGAAACACGCTCTTGCATTCTAGATTCTATAATAGAGCAAGAAACATAGGTGTGCTCAGAAGCTAAGTACGGTGTTTACTACACATACAGATCACATCTAGTTCAACTCTGCTTCCGTAACTGATACAAACCACTGCTCCTCTAACATCCAATGATTTTCACGTAAGAGCGACAAATGTGTGAGCTTCCTGAACGATGTAGCTTCGTTTGAGCTGAAAAGGGACTGTGTTTACTTGAAACGAAGTATTGCTTGTAGGAAGACACAGAGCCTGGGATTTACCTCCATTTCTAAAGGAAAAACCCAGCACAGTTCTCATCCAGGAAACACACTGTGCTTTAGAGCAAGAAGTACGCTCTTGGTTTCTTGAGTCTCTAATACAGCAGGAAACCTGGGTGTGCTAGAACAAAAGAACAGTGTTTTCTATACAAACGGACCATATCTAGTTCAACTCTGCTTCTGAAATTGATATAAACCACAGGTCCTCTAACGTCCAATACTTGTCAGGTAATAAGAGAAATGTGTGAGCTTGAGAACGATGTAGCTTCGTTTGAGCCGAAAAGGCACTGCGTTTACCTGAAAGGAAGTCTTGCTTGTAGGAAGAAACAGAGACTGGGATTTCACTCCATTTCTGAAGTGAAACACACAGCACAGTTTTCATCCATGAAATACACTTTGCTTTAGAGTAAGATGCACGCTCTTTCTTTCTAGAGTCTCTAATACAGCAGGAAATGTTGGTGTTCTCCAAACAAAAAACGTTGTTTCCTACACATACAGACCAAATCTAGTTCAACTCTCCTTCTGAAACTGATACAAACCACAGGTGCTCTAAAATCCAATTCTTTTCAGTTAAGAGCAAGAAAGTTGTGAGCTTCGTGAATGATGGAGCTTCGTTTCAGCTGAAAATGGACTGCGTTTAATTGAAACGAAGTCTTGCTGGTAGGAAGACACAGAGCCTGGGATTCCACACCATTTCTGATGGAAACACACAGCACAGTTCTCATCCATGAAACACACTCTGCTTTTGAGCAAGAGGCACGCTCTTGCTTTCTAGAGTCTCTAAGAGAGCAGGAAACGTGAGTGTGCTAAGAACAAAAGAATTGTGTGTCGTACACATACGGACCATATCTAGTTCAACTCTGCTTCTGAAACTGATACAAACCACATGTCCTCTAACATCCAATGCTTGTCAGTTAAGATGAGAAACGTGTGATCTTCATGAACGATGTAGATAATTTGAGCGGAAAAGTGACTGCCCTTACCTGAAAGGAAGTCTTGCTTTTTGGAAGACACAGAGCCTGATATTTAACTCCATTTCTGAAGGGGAACACACAGCACAGTTCTTATCCATGGTACACACTCTCATTTAGAGCAAGAAGCCCGTTTTTGCTTGCAAGAGTCTCTAATACAGAGGGAAACTTGAGTGTGCTCAGAACAAAACGACAGTGTTTCCTGCACAATCGGACCATATATAGATCAAACCTGCTTCTGAATGTGATACAAACCACAGGTCCTCTAACATTCAATGCATTTCATTTAAGAGCGAAAAACTTGTGAGCTTCGTAAACGATTTAGCTTCCTTTGAGCTCTAAAGTGACTGTGTTTACCTGAAACGAAGACTTGCTTGTAGGAAGACACAGAGCCTGGTATTTACCTCCATTTCTGAAGGGAAACACACAGCCGAGTTCTCATCCATGGTACACATTCGGCTTTAGAGCAAGAAGCACGCTATTGCTTTCTAGAGTGTCTAATAGAGAAGGAAACCTGAGTGTTCTCAGAAGAAAAGAACTGTGTGTCATACACATACGGACCATATCTAGTTCAACTCTGCTTCTGTAAGTGATACAAACCACAGGTCCTCTAACATCCAATGCTTTTCAGTTAAGAGCGAGAAACTTGTGAGCTTCGTGAAAAATGTAGCTTCATTTGAGCTGAATAGTGACTGCGTTTACCTGAAACGAAGTCTTACATGTAGGAAGACACAGAGCCTGGCATTTAACTCCATTTCTGAAGGGAAACACAGAGCACAGTTCTCATCCCTTGAACACACTCTGCTTTAGAGCAAGAAACATGCTCTTGCTTTCTAGGGACTCTAATACAGCAGGAAACGTGAGTGTGCTCACAACACAAGAACTGTTTTTCCTACACATTCGGACCATAACTAGTTCAACTATGCTTCTGAAACTGATACAAACCACAGGTCCTCTAACATCCCATGCTTGTCAGTTAAGAGCGAGAAACATGTGAGCTTCGTGAACGATGTAGCTTCCTTTGTGCTCTAAACTAACTGTGTATACCTGAAATAAATTCTTGCTTCTAGGAAGACACAGAGGCTGGGATTTAACTCCATTTCTGATGGAAACACACAGCACAGTTCTCATCCATCATTCACACTCTGCTTTATAGCAAGAAGCACGCTCTTGCTTTCTAGACTCTCTAAGACAGCAGGAAACGTGAGTGTGCTCAGAACAAATAATTGTGTGTCATACACTTACAGACCATATCTCGTTCAACTCTGCTTCTGAACCTGATACAAACCACAGGTCCTCTAACATCCAATGCTTTTCAGTGAAGAGCGAGAAACGTGTGAGCTTCGTGAAAAATGTAGCTTCATTTGAGCTGAATAGTGACTGCGTTTACCTGAAACGAAGTCTTACATGTAGGAAGACACAGAGCCTGGAATTTAACTCCATTTTGAAGGGAAACACAGAGCACAATTCTGATCCCTTGAACACACTCTGCTTTAGCGCAAGAAACATGCTCTTGCTTTCTAGGTTCTCTAATACAGCAGGAAACGTGAGTGTGCTCAGAAAAAAAGAACTGTTTTTCCTTCACATTCGGACCATATCTAGTTCAACTATGCTTCTGAAACTGATACAAACCACAGGTCCTCTAACATCAAATGCTTTTCAGTTTAGAGTAAAAAACTTGTGAGCTTCGTGAAGGATGTAGCTTCCGTTGAGCTCTAGAGTTACTGTGGTTACCTGAAACGAAGTCTTGCTTGTTGGAAGACACAGACATGGGATTTAAATCCATTTCTGATGGAAACACACAGCACAGTTCTCATCCATGAAACACACTCTGCTTTTGAGCAAGAGGCACGCTCTTGCTTTCTAGAGTCTCTAAGAGAGCAGGAAACGTGAGTGTGCTAAGAACAAAAGAATTGTGTGTCGTACACATACGGACCATATCTAGTTCAACTCTGCTTCTGAAACTGATACAAACCACATGTCCTCTAACATCCAATGCTTGTCAGTTAAGATGAGAAACGTGTGATCTTCATGAACGATGTAGATAATTTGAGCGGAAAAGTGACTGCCCTTACCTGAAAGGAAGTCTTGCTTGTTGGAAGACACAGAGCCTGATATTTAACTCCATTTCTGAAGGGGAACACACAGCACAGTTCTTATCCATGGTACACACTCTCATTTAGAGCAAGAAGCCCGTTTTTGCTTGCAAGAGTCTCTAATACAGAGGGAAACTTGAGTGTGCTCAGAACAAAACGACAGTGTTTCCTGCACAATCGGACCATATATAGATCAAACCTGCTTCTGAATGTGATACAAACCACAGGTCCTCTAACATTCAATGCATTTCATTTAAGAGCGAAAAACTTGTGAGCTTCGTAAACGATTTAGCTTCCTTTGAGCTCTAAAGTGACTGTGTTTACCTGAAACGAAGACTTGCTTGTAGGAAGACACAGAGCCTGGTATTTACCTCCATTTCTGAAGGGAAACACACAGCCGAGTTCTCATCCATGGTACACATTCGGCTTTAGAGCAAGAAGCACGCTATTGCTTTCTAGAGTGTCTAATAGAGCAGGAAACCTGAGTGTTCTCAGAAGAAAAGAACTGTGTGTCATACACATACGGACCATATCTAGTTCAACTCTGCTTCTGTAAGTGATACAAACCAGAGGTCCTCTAACATCCAATGCTTTTCAGTTAAGAGCGAGCAACGTGTGAGCTTCGTGAACAATGTAGATTCGTTTGAGCTGAAAAGTGACTACATTTAACTGAAAGGAAGTCTTACGTGTAGGAAGACACAGAGCCTGGGATTTAACTCCATTTCTGAGGGGAAACACATAGCACAGTTCTCATCTGTTGAACACACTCTGCTTTAGAGCAAGAAGCACGCTCTTGCTTTCTAGATTCTCTAAGAGAGCAGGAAACATGAGTGTGCTCAGAACAAATAATTGTGTGTCATACACATACAGACCATATCTAGTTCAACTCTGCTTCTGAACCTGTTACAAACCATAGGTCCTCTAACATCCAATGCTTTTCTGTTAAGAGCGAGCAACGTGTGAGCTTCGTGAACAATGTAGCTTCGTTTGAGCTGAATAGTGACTGCGTTTACCTGAAACGAAGTCTTATATGTAGGAAGACACAGAGCCTGGAATTTAACTCCATTTTGAAGGGAAACAGAGAGCACAGTTCTCATCCCTTGAACACATTCTGCTTTAGAGCAAGAAACATGCTCTTGCTTTCTAGGGTCTCTAATACAGCAGGAAACGTGAGTGTGCTCAGAACAAAAGAAATGTTTTTCCTACACATTCGGACCATATCTAGTTCAACTATGCTTCTGAAACTGATACAAACCACAGGTCCTCTAACATCCCATGCTTGTCATTTAAAAGTGATAAACGTGTGAGCTTCATGAATGATACAGCTTTGTTTGAGATGAAAAGTTATTGTGGTTACCTGAAACGAAGTTAGCTTGTAAGAAAAAAAAGAGCCTAGAATTTAACTCCATTTTTGAAGGGAAATACACTGCACAGTTCTCATCCATGAAACACAATCTGCTTTAGTGCAAGAAGCACGCTCTTGCTTTCTAGAGTCTCTAATACATCAGGAAATGTGAGTGTGCCCAGAACAAAAGAACAGTGTTTCCTACACATACAGACCATATCAAGTTCAACTCTGCTTCTGAAAGTGATACAAACCACAGGTCCTCTACCATGCAATGCTTTTCAGGTAAGAGCGAAAAACATGTGAGCTTCGTGAACGATGTAGCGTCCTTTGAGCTCTAAACTGACTGTGATTACATGAAACGAAGTCTTGCTTGTAGGAAGACACAGACATGGGATTTAAATCCATTTCTGATGGAAACACACAGCATAGTTCTCATCCATGAAACACACTCTGCTTTTGAGCAAGAGGCACGCTCTTGCTTTCTAGAGTCTCTAAGAGAGCAGGAAACGTGAGTGTGCTAAGAACAAAAGAATTGTGTGTCGTACACTTACGGACCATATCTAGTTCAACTCTGCTTCTGAAACTGATACAAACCACATGTCCTCTAAAATCCAATGCTTGTCAGTTAAGATGAGAAACGTGTGATCTTCATGAACGATGTAGATAATTTGAGCGGAAAAGTGACTGCCCTTACCTGAAAGGAAGTCTTGCTTGTTGGAAGACACAGAGCCTGATATTTAACTCCATTTCTGAAGGGGAACACACAGCACAGTTCTTATCCATGGTACACACTCTCATTTAGAGCAAGAAGCCCGTTTTTGCTTGCAAGAGTCTCTAATACAGAGGGAAACTTGAGTGTGCTCAGAACAAAACGACAGTGTTTCCTGCACAATCGGACCATATATAGATCAAACCTGCTTCTGAATGTGATACAAACCACAGGTCCTCTAACATTCAATGCATTTCATTTAAGAGCGAAAAACTTGTGAGCTTCGTAAATGATTTAGCTTCCTTTGAGCTCTAAAGTGACTGTGTTTACCTGAAACGAAGACTTGCTTGTAGGAAGACACAGAGCCTGGTATTTACCTCCATTTCTGAAGGGAAACACACAGCCGAGTTCTCATCCATGGTACACATTCGGCTTTAGAGCAAGAAGCACGCTATTGCTTTCTAGAGTGTCTAATAGAGCAGGAAACCTGAGTGTTCTCAGAAGAAAAGAACTGTGTGTCATACACATACGGACCATATCTAGTTCAACTCTGCTTCTGTAAGTGATACAAACCAGAGGTCCTCTAACATCCAATGCATTTCATTTAAGAGCGAAAAACTTGTGAGCTTCGTGAACAATGTAGCTTCGTTTGAGCTGAATAGTGACTGCGTTTGCCTGAAACGAAGTCTTACATGTAGGAAGACACAGAGCCTGGGATTTAACTCCATTTCTGAAGGGAAACACAGAGCACAGTTCTCATCCCTTGAACACACTCTGCTTTAGAGCAAGAAACATGCTCTTGCTTTCTAGGGACTCTAATACAGCAGGAAACGTGACTGTGCTCAGAACAAAAGAACTGTTTTTCCTACACATTCGGACCATATCTAGTTCAACTATGCTTCTGAAATTGATAAAAACCACAGGTCCTCTAACATCCCATGCTTGTCAGTTAAGAGCGAGAAACATGTTAGCTTCGTGAACGATGTAGCTTCCTTTCTGCTCTAAACTAACTATGTATACCTGAAATAAATTCTTGCTTGTAGGAAGACACAGAGGCTGGGATTTAACTCCATTTCTGATGGAAACACACAGCACAGTTCTCATCCATCATTCACACTCTGCTTTATAGCAAGAAGCACGTTCTTGCTTTCTAGACTCTCTAAGACAGCAGGAAACATGAGTCTGCTCAGAACAAAAGAACTGTGTTTCCTACACATTCGGACCATATCTAGTTCAACTATGGTTCTGAAACTGATACAAACCACAGGTCCTCTAATATCCAATGCTTGTCAGTTAAGAGCGAGAAACGTGTGAGATTCGTAAACGCTGTAGCTTCCTTTGAGTTCTAAAGGTACTAGGTTTAACTGAAATGAAGCCTTGCTTGTAGGAAGACACAGAGCATGGGATTTAACTGTATTTCTGAAGGCTAACACATAGCACAGTTCTCATCCATGAAACACACTCTGCTTTAGAGCAAGAAGCACGTTCTTGCTTTCTACACTCTCTAATACAGCAGGAAACGTGGGTGTGGTCAGAACAAAAGAACAGTGTTTACTACACATACGGACCTTATCTAGTTCAACTATGCTTCTGAAACTGATATAAACCACAGGTCCTCTAACATCCAATACTTGTAAGTTAATAAGTGAAATGTGTGAGCTTTGAGAACGATGTAGCTGCGTTTGAGCTGAAAGGGGACTGCATTTACCTGAAAAGAAGTGTTGCTTGTAGAAAAACAAAGAGCCTGGGATTTAACTCCATTTCTGAAGGTAAAGACACAGCACAGTTCTCATCCATGAAACATACTGTACTTCAGAGCAAGACGCACGCTCTTGCTTTCTAGAGTCTCTAATACTGCAGGAAACGTGGGTGTGCTCAGAACAAAAGTACGGTGTTTACTACACATATGGACCATATCTACTTCAAGTCTGCTTCTGAAAATGATACAAACCTCAGGTCCTCTAACATCTGATGCTTGTCAGTTAGAAAGAGAAATATGTGAGCTTTGTGAACGATTTAGGTCCTTTGAGCTGAAAAGTGACTACCCTTTCCTGAAAAGAAGTCTTGCTTGTAGGAACACACAGAGCCTGGGATTTAACTCCATTTCTAAAGGGAAACACACAGCACCTTTCCCATCGATGAAACCCATTGTGCTTTAGAGGAAGAAGCACGCTCTTGCTTTCTAGGGTCTCTAAAACAGCAGGGAACGTTGGTGTGCTCAGAACAAAAGAACGAAGTTTACGACACATTCGGACCATAACTAGTTCAACTCTACTTCTGAAACTGATACAAACCACAGGTCCTCTAACATCCAATGCTTTCAGTTAAGAGCGAGAAACGTGTGAGCTTCAAGAACAATGCAGCTTTGTATGAGCTGAAAAGGGACTGTGTTTACTTGAAACAAAGTCTTGCTTGTAGAAAGACAAAGAAACTGTGATTTAACTCCATTTCTGAAGGGTAACACACAGCACAGTTCTCATCCATGAAACACACTCTGCTTTCGAGCAAGAAGCACACTCTTGCTTCTAGAGTCTCTAATACAACAGGAAATGTGAGTGAGCACAGAACCAAAGAATGGTGTTTCCTAAACATACGGACCATATCTAGTTCAACTCTCCTTCTGAAACTGATACAAACCGCAGTTCCTCTAAAATGCAATTATTTTCAGTTAGGAGTGAGAAACTTGTGAGCTTCGTGAATGATAGAGCTTCATTTGAGCTGAAAAGGGACTGCGTTTACTTGAAATAATGTCTTGCTTGTAGGAAGACACAGAACCTAGGATTTAACTCCATTTGTGAAGGGAAACTCACAGCACAGTTATTATCCATTACACGCACTCTGCTTTAGAGCAAGAAGCACACTTTTGCTTTCTATAGTCTCTAATGCAGCAGGAAACGTTGGTGTGCTCAGAACAAAGTACGGTGTTTACTACACTTACAGACCATATCCTGTTCAACTTGGTTCTGAAAATGATACAAACCACAGGTCCTCTAACATCCTATGATTTTCATTTAAGAGCAAGAAACATGTGAGCTTCGTGAACGATGTAGCTTCGTTTGAGCTGAAAAGGCACTGTGTTAACCTTAAACGAAGTCTTGTTTGTAGGAAGACACAGAGCCTGATATTTTACTCCATTTCTGTAGGGAAACACACAGCACAATTCTCATCCATGAAACACACTGTGCTTCAGAGCAAGAAACACGCTCTTGCATTCTAGATTCTATAATAGAGCAAGAAACATAGGTGTGCTCAGAAGCTAAGTACGGTGTTTACTACACATACAGATCACATCTAGTTCAACTCTGCTTCCGTAACTGATACAAACCACTGCTCCTCTAACATCCAATGATTTTCACGTAAGAGCGACAAATGTGTGAGCTTCCTGAACGATGTAGCTTCGTTTGAGCTGAAAAGGGACTGTGTTTACTTGAAACGAAGTATTGCTTGTAGGAAGACACAGAGCCTGGGATTTACCTCCATTTCTAAAGGGAAAAACCCAGCACAGTTCTCATCCAGGAAACACACTGTGCTTTAGAGCAAGAAGTACGCTCTTGGTTTCTTGAGTCTCTAATACAGCAGGAAACCTGGGTGTGCTAGAACAAAAGAACAGTGTTTTCTATACAAACGGACCATATCTAGTTCAACTCTGCTTCTGAAATTGATATAAACCACAGGTCCTCTAACGTCCAATACTTGTCAGGTAATAAGAGAAATGTGTGAGCTTTGAGAACGATGTAGCTTCGTTTGAGCCGAAAAGGCACTGCGTTTACCTGAAAGGAAGTCTTGCTTGTAGGAAGAAACAGAGACTGGGATTTCACTCCATTTCTGAAGTGAAACACACAGCACAGTTTTCATCCATGAAATACACTTTGCTTTAGAGTAAGATGCACGCTCTTTCTTTCTAGAGTCTCTAATACAGCAGGAAATGTTGGTGTTCTCCAAACAAAAAACGTTGTTTCCTACACATACAGACCAAATCTAGTTCAACTCTCCTTCTGAAACTGATACAAACCACAGGTGCTCTAAAATCCAATTCTTTTCAGTTAAGAGCAAGAAAGTTGTGAGCTTCGTGAATGATGGAGCTTCGTTTCAGCTGAAAATGGACTGCGTTTAATTGAAACGAAGTCTTGCTGGTAGGAAGACACAGAGCCTGGGATTCCACACCATTTCTGATGGAAACACACAGCACAGTTCTCATCCATGAAACACACTCTGCTTTTGAGCAAGAGGCACGCTCTTGCTTTCTAGAGTCTCTAAGAGAGCAGGAAACGTGAGTGTGCTAAGAACAAAAGAATTGTGTGTCGTACACATACGGACCATATCTAGTTCAACTCTGCTTCTGAAACTGATACAAACCACATGTCCTCTAACATCCAATGCTTGTCAGTTAAGATGAGAAACGTGTGATCTTCATGAACGATGTAGATAATTTGAGCGGAAAAGTGACTGCCCTTACCTGAAAGGAAGTCTTGCTTTTTGGAAGACACAGAGCCTGATATTTAACTCCATTTCTGAAGGGGAACACACAGCACAGTTCTTATCCATGGTACACACTCTCATTTAGAGCAAGAAGCCCGTTTTTGCTTGCAAGAGTCTCTAATACAGAGGGAAACTTGAGTGTGCTCAGAACAAAACGACAGTGTTTCCTGCACAATCGGACCATATATAGATCAAACCTGCTTCTGAATGTGATACAAACCACAGGTCCTCTAACATTCAATGCATTTCATTTAAGAGCGAAAAACTTGTGAGCTTCGTAAACGATTTAGCTTCCTTTGAGCTCTAAAGTGACTGTGTTTACCTGAAACGAAGACTTGCTTGTAGGAAGACACAGAGCCTGGTATTTACCTCCATTTCTGAAGGGAAACACACAGCCGAGTTCTCATCCATGGTACACATTCGGCTTTAGAGCAAGAAGCACGCTATTGCTTTCTAGAGTGTCTAATAGAGAAGGAAACCTGAGTGTTCTCAGAAGAAAAGAACTGTGTGTCATACACATACGGACCATATCTAGTTCAACTCTGCTTCTGTAAGTGATACAAACCACAGGTCCTCTAACATCCAATGCTTTTCAGTTAAGAGCGAGAAACTTGTGAGCTTCGTGAAAAATGTAGCTTCATTTGAGCTGAATAGTGACTGCGTTTACCTGAAACGAAGTCTTACATGTAGGAAGACACAGAGCCTGGCATTTAACTCCATTTCTGAAGGGAAACACAGAGCACAGTTCTCATCCCTTGAACACACTCTGCTTTAGAGCAAGAAACATGCTCTTGCTTTCTAGGGACTCTAATACAGCAGGAAACGTGAGTGTGCTCACAACACAAGAACTGTTTTTCCTACACATTCGGACCATAACTAGTTCAACTATGCTTCTGAAACTGATACAAACCACAGGTCCTCTAACATCCCATGCTTGTCAGTTAAGAGCGAGAAACATGTGAGCTTCGTGAACGATGTAGCTTCCTTTGTGCTCTAAACTAACTGTGTATACCTGAAATAAATTCTTGCTTCTAGGAAGACACAGAGGCTGGGATTTAACTCCATTTCTGATGGAAACACACAGCACAGTTCTCATCCATCATTCACACTCTGCTTTATAGCAAGAAGCACGCTCTTGCTTTCTAGACTCTCTAAGACAGCAGGAAACGTGAGTGTGCTCAGAACAAATAATTGTGTGTCATACACTTACAGACCATATCTCGTTCAACTCTGCTTCTGAACCTGATACAAACCACAGGTCCTCTAACATCCAATGCTTTTCAGTGAAGAGCGAGAAACGTGTGAGCTTCGTGAAAAATGTAGCTTCATTTGAGCTGAATAGTGACTGCGTTTACCTGAAACGAAGTCTTACATGTAGGAAGACACAGAGCCTGGAATTTAACTCCATTTTGAAGGGAAACACAGAGCACAATTCTGATCCCTTGAACACACTCTGCTTTAGCGCAAGAAACATGCTCTTGCTTTCTAGGTTCTCTAATACAGCAGGAAACGTGAGTGTGCTCAGAAAAAAAGAACTGTTTTTCCTTCACATTCGGACCATATCTAGTTCAACTATGCTTCTGAAACTGATACAAACCACAGGTCCTCTAACATCAAATGCTTTTCAGTTTAGAGTAAAAAACTTGTGAGCTTCGTGAAGGATGTAGCTTCCGTTGAGCTCTAGAGTTACTGTGGTTACCTGAAACGAAGTCTTGCTTGTTGGAAGACACAGACATGGGATTTAAATCCATTTCTGATGGAAACACACAGCACAGTTCTCATCCATGAAACACACTCTGCTTTTGAGCAAGAGGCACGCTCTTGCTTTCTAGAGTCTCTAAGAGAGCAGGAAACGTGAGTGTGCTAAGAACAAAAGAATTGTGTGTCGTACACATACGGACCATATCTAGTTCAACTCTGCTTCTGAAACTGATACAAACCACATGTCCTCTAACATCCAATGCTTGTCAGTTAAGATGAGAAACGTGTGATCTTCATGAACGATGTAGATAATTTGAGCGGAAAAGTGACTGCCCTTACCTGAAAGGAAGTCTTGCTTGTTGGAAGACACAGAGCCTGATATTTAACTCCATTTCTGAAGGGGAACACACAGCACAGTTCTTATCCATGGTACACACTCTCATTTAGAGCAAGAAGCCCGTTTTTGCTTGCAAGAGTCTCTAATACAGAGGGAAACTTGAGTGTGCTCAGAACAAAACGACAGTGTTTCCTGCACAATCGGACCATATATAGATCAAACCTGCTTCTGAATGTGATACAAACCACAGGTCCTCTAACATTCAATGCATTTCATTTAAGAGCGAAAAACTTGTGAGCTTCGTAAACGATTTAGCTTCCTTTGAGCTCTAAAGTGACTGTGTTTACCTGAAACGAAGACTTGCTTGTAGGAAGACACAGAGCCTGGTATTTACCTCCATTTCTGAAGGGAAACACACAGCCGAGTTCTCATCCATGGTACACATTCGGCTTTAGAGCAAGAAGCACGCTATTGCTTTCTAGAGTGTCTAATAGAGCAGGAAACCTGAGTGTTCTCAGAAGAAAAGAACTGTGTGTCATACACATACGGACCATATCTAGTTCAACTCTGCTTCTGTAAGTGATACAAACCAGAGGTCCTCTAACATCCAATGCTTTTCAGTTAAGAGCGAGCAACGTGTGAGCTTCGTGAACAATGTAGATTCGTTTGAGCTGAAAAGTGACTACATTTAACTGAAAGGAAGTCTTACGTGTAGGAAGACACAGAGCCTGGGATTTAACTCCATTTCTGAGGGGAAACACATAGCACAGTTCTCATCTGTTGAACACACTCTGCTTTAGAGCAAGAAGCACGCTCTTGCTTTCTAGATTCTCTAAGAGAGCAGGAAACATGAGTGTGCTCAGAACAAATAATTGTGTGTCATACACATACAGACCATATCTAGTTCAACTCTGCTTCTGAACCTGTTACAAACCATAGGTCCTCTAACATCCAATGCTTTTCTGTTAAGAGCGAGCAACGTGTGAGCTTCGTGAACAATGTAGCTTCGTTTGAGCTGAATAGTGACTGCGTTTACCTGAAACGAAGTCTTATATGTAGGAAGACACAGAGCCTGGAATTTAACTCCATTTTGAAGGGAAACAGAGAGCACAGTTCTCATCCCTTGAACACATTCTGCTTTAGAGCAAGAAACATGCTCTTGCTTTCTAGGGTCTCTAATACAGCAGGAAACGTGAGTGTGCTCAGAACAAAAGAAATGTTTTTCCTACACATTCGGACCATATCTAGTTCAACTATGCTTCTGAAACTGATACAAACCACAGGTCCTCTAACATCCCATGCTTGTCATTTAAAAGTGATAAACGTGTGAGCTTCATGAATGATACAGCTTTGTTTGAGATGAAAAGTTATTGTGGTTACCTGAAACGAAGTTAGCTTGTAAGAAAAAAAAGAGCCTAGAATTTAACTCCATTTTTGAAGGGAAATACACTGCACAGTTCTCATCCATGAAACACAATCTGCTTTAGTGCAAGAAGCACGCTCTTGCTTTCTAGAGTCTCTAATACATCAGGAAATGTGAGTGTGCCCAGAACAAAAGAACAGTGTTTCCTACACATACAGACCATATCAAGTTCAACTCTGCTTCTGAAAGTGATACAAACCACAGGTCCTCTACCATGCAATGCTTTTCAGGTAAGAGCGAAAAACATGTGAGCTTCGTGAACGATGTAGCGTCCTTTGAGCTCTAAACTGACTGTGATTACATGAAACGAAGTCTTGCTTGTAGGAAGACACAGACATGGGATTTAAATCCATTTCTGATGGAAACACACAGCATAGTTCTCATCCATGAAACACACTCTGCTTTTGAGCAAGAGGCACGCTCTTGCTTTCTAGAGTCTCTAAGAGAGCAGGAAACGTGAGTGTGCTAAGAACAAAAGAATTGTGTGTCGTACACTTACGGACCATATCTAGTTCAACTCTGCTTCTGAAACTGATACAAACCACATGTCCTCTAAAATCCAATGCTTGTCAGTTAAGATGAGAAACGTGTGATCTTCATCAACGATGTAGATAATTTGAGCGGAAAAGTGACTGCCCTTACCTGAAAGGAAGTCTTGCTTGTTGGAAGACACAGAGCCTGATATTTAACTCCATTTCTGAAGGGGAACACACAGCACAGTTCTTATCCATGGTACACACTCTCATTTAGAGCAAGAAGCCCGTTTTTGCTTGCAAGAGTCTCTAATACAGAGGGAAACTTGAGTGTGCTCAGAACAAAACGACAGTGTTTCCTGCACAATCGGACCATATATAGATCAAACCTGCTTCTGAATGTGATACAAACCACAGGTCCTCTAACATTCAATGCATTTCATTTAAGAGCGAAAAACTTGTGAGCTTCGTAAATGATTTAGCTTCCTTTGAGCTCTAAAGTGACTGTGTTTACCTGAAACGAAGACTTGCTTGTAGGAAGACACAGAGCCTGGTATTTACCTCCATTTCTGAAGGGAAACACACAGCCGAGTTCTCATCCATGGTACACATTCGGCTTTAGAGCAAGAAGCACGCTATTGCTTTCTAGAGTGTCTAATAGAGCAGGAAACCTGAGTGTTCTCAGAAGAAAAGAACTGTGTGTCATACACATACGGACCATATCTAGTTCAACTCTGCTTCTGTAAGTGATACAAACCAGAGGTCCTCTAACATCCAATGCATTTCATTTAAGAGCGAAAAACTTGTGAGCTTCGTGAACAATGTAGCTTCGTTTGAGCTGAATAGTGACTGCGTTTGCCTGAAACGAAGTCTTACATGTAGGAAGACACAGAGCCTGGGATTTAACTCCATTTCTGAAGGGAAACACAGAGCACAGTTCTCATCCCTTGAACACACTCTGCTTTAGAGCAAGAAACATGCTCTTGCTTTCTAGGGACTCTAATACAGCAGGAAACGTGACTGTGCTCAGAACAAAAGAACTGTTTTTCCTACACATTCGGACCATATCTAGTTCAACTATGCTTCTGAAATTGATAAAAACCACAGGTCCTCTAACATCCCATGCTTGTCAGTTAAGAGCGAGAAACATGTTAGCTTCGTGAACGATGTAGCTTCCTTTCTGCTCTAAACTAACTATGTATACCTGAAATAAATTCTTGCTTGTAGGAAGACACAGAGGCTGGGATTTAACTCCATTTCTGATGGAAACACACAGCACAGTTCTCATCCATCATTCACACTCTGCTTTATAGCAAGAAGCACGTTCTTGCTTTCTAGACTCTCTAAGACAGCAGGAAACATGAGTCTGCTCAGAACAAAAGAACTGTGTTTCCTACACATTCGGACCATATCTAGTTCAACTATGGTTCTGAAACTGATACAAACCACAGGTCCTCTAATATCCAATGCTTGTCAGTTAAGAGCGAGAAACGTGTGAGATTCGTAAACGCTGTAGCTTCCTTTGAGTTCTAAAGGTACTAGGTTTAACTGAAATGAAGCCTTGCTTGTAGGAAGACACAGAGCATGGGATTTAACTGTATTTCTGAAGGCTAACACATAGCACAGTTCTCATCCATGAAACACACTCTGCTTTAGAGCAAGAAGCACGTTCTTGCTTTCTACACTCTCTAATACAGCAGGAAACGTGGGTGTGGTCAGAACAAAAGAACAGTGTTTACTACACATACGGACCTTATCTAGTTCAACTATGCTTCTGAAACTGATATAAACCACAGGTCCTCTAACATCCAATACTTGTAAGTTAATAAGTGAAATGTGTGAGCTTTGAGAACGATGTAGCTGCGTTTGAGCTGAAAGGGGACTGCATTTACCTGAAAAGAAGTGTTGCTTGTAGAAAAACAAAGAGCCTGGGATTTAACTCCATTTCTGAAGGTAAAGACACAGCACAGTTCTCATCCATGAAACATACTGTACTTCAGAGCAAGACGCACGCTCTTGCTTTCTAGAGTCTCTAATACTGCAGGAAACGTGGGTGTGCTCAGAACAAAAGTACGGTGTTTACTACACATATGGACCATATCTACTTCAAGTCTGCTTCTGAAAATGATACAAACCTCAGGTCCTCTAACATCTGATGCTTGTCAGTTAGAAAGAGAAATATGTGAGCTTTGTGAACGATTTAGGTCCTTTGAGCTGAAAAGTGACTACCCTTTCCTGAAAAGAAGTCTTGCTTGTAGGAACACACAGAGCCTGGGATTTAACTCCATTTCTAAAGGGAAACACACAGCACCTTTCCCATCGATGAAACCCATTGTGCTTTAGAGGAAGAAGCACGCTCTTGCTTTCTAGGGTCTCTAAAACAGCAGGGAACGTTGGTGTGCTCAGAACAAAAGAACGAAGTTTACGACACATTCGGACCATAACTAGTTCAACTCTACTTCTGAAACTGATACAAACCACAGGTCCTCTAACATCCAATGCTTTCAGTTAAGAGCGAGAAACGTGTGAGCTTCAAGAACAATGCAGCTTTGTATGAGCTGAAAAGGGACTGTGTTTACTTGAAACAAAGTCTTGCTTGTAGAAAGACAAAGAAACTGTGATTTAACTCCATTTCTGAAGGGTAACACACAGCACAGTTCTCATCCATGAAACACACTCTGCTTTCGAGCAAGAAGCACACTCTTGCTTCTAGAGTCTCTAATACAACAGGAAATGTGAGTGAGCACAGAACCAAAGAATGGTGTTTCCTAAACATACGGACCATATCTAGTTCAACTCTCCTTCTGAAACTGATACAAACCGCAGTTCCTCTAAAATGCAATTATTTTCAGTTAGGAGTGAGAAACTTGTGAGCTTCGTGAATGATAGAGCTTCATTTGAGCTGAAAAGGGACTGCGTTTACTTGAAATAATGTCTTGCTTGTAGGAAGACACAGAACCTAGGATTTAACTCCATTTGTGAAGGGAAACTCACAGCACAGTTATTATCCATTACACGCACTCTGCTTTAGAGCAAGAAGCACACTTTTGCTTTCTATAGTCTCTAATGCAGCAGGAAACGTTGGTGTGCTCAGAACAAAGTACGGTGTTTACTACACTTACAGACCATATCCTGTTCAACTTGGTTCTGAAAATGATACAAACCACAGGTCCTCTAACATCCTATGATTTTCATTTAAGAGCAAGAAACATGTGAGCTTCGTGAACGATGTAGCTTCGTTTGAGCTGAAAAGGCACTGTGTTAACCTTAAACGAAGTCTTGTTTGTAGGAAGACACAGAGCCTGATATTTTACTCCATTTCTGTAGGGAAACACACAGCACAATTCTCATCCATGAAACACACTGTGCTTCAGAGCAAGAAACACGCTCTTGCATTCTAGATTCTATAATAGAGCAAGAAACATAGGTGTGCTCAGAAGCTAAGTACGGTGTTTACTACACATACAGATCACATCTAGTTCAACTCTGCTTCCGTAACTGATACAAACCACTGCTCCTCTAACATCCAATGATTTTCACGTAAGAGCGACAAATGTGTGAGCTTCCTGAACGATGTAGCTTCGTTTGAGCTGAAAAGGGACTGTGTTTACTTGAAACGAAGTATTGCTTGTAGGAAGACACAGAGCCTGGGATTTACCTCCATTTCTAAAGGGAAAAACCCAGCACAGTTCTCATCCAGGAAACACACTGTGCTTTAGAGCAAGAAGTACGCTCTTGGTTTCTTGAGTCTCTAATACAGCAGGAAACCTGGGTGTGCTAGAACAAAAGAACAGTGTTTTCTATACAAACGGACCATATCTAGTTCAACTCTGCTTCTGAAATTGATATAAACCACAGGTCCTCTAACGTCCAATACTTGTCAGGTAATAAGAGAAATGTGTGAGCTTTGAGAACGATGTAGCTTCGTTTGAGCCGAAAAGGCACTGCGTTTACCTGAAAGGAAGTCTTGCTTGTAGGAAGAAACAGAGACTGGGATTTCACTCCATTTCTGAAGTGAAACACACAGCACAGTTTTCATCCATGAAATACACTTTGCTTTAGAGTAAGATGCACGCTCTTTCTTTCTAGAGTCTCTAATACAGCAGGAAATGTTGGTGTTCTCCAAACAAAAAACGTTGTTTCCTACACATACAGACCAAATCTAGTTCAACTCTCCTTCTGAAACTGATACAAACCACAGGTGCTCTAAAATCCAATTCTTTTCAGTTAAGAGCAAGAAAGTTGTGAGCTTCGTGAATGATGGAGCTTCGTTTCAGCTGAAAATGGACTGCGTTTAATTGAAACGAAGTCTTGCTGGTAGGAAGACACAGAGCCTGGGATTCCACACCATTTCTGATGGAAACACACAGCACAGTTCTCATCCATGAAACACACTCTGCTTTTGAGCAAGAGGCACGCTCTTGCTTTCTAGAGTCTCTAAGAGAGCAGGAAACGTGAGTGTGCTAAGAACAAAAGAATTGTGTGTCGTACACATACGGACCATATCTAGTTCAACTCTGCTTCTGAAACTGATACAAACCACATGTCCTCTAACATCCAATGCTTGTCAGTTAAGATGAGAAACGTGTGATCTTCATGAACGATGTAGATAATTTGAGCGGAAAAGTGACTGCCCTTACCTGAAAGGAAGTCTTGCTTTTTGGAAGACACAGAGCCTGATATTTAACTCCATTTCTGAAGGGGAACACACAGCACAGTTCTTATCCATGGTACACACTCTCATTTAGAGCAAGAAGCCCGTTTTTGCTTGCAAGAGTCTCTAATACAGAGGGAAACTTGAGTGTGCTCAGAACAAAACGACAGTGTTTCCTGCACAATCGGACCATATATAGATCAAACCTGCTTCTGAATGTGATACAAACCACAGGTCCTCTAACATTCAATGCATTTCATTTAAGAGCGAAAAACTTGTGAGCTTCGTAAACGATTTAGCTTCCTTTGAGCTCTAAAGTGACTGTGTTTACCTGAAACGAAGACTTGCTTGTAGGAAGACACAGAGCCTGGTATTTACCTCCATTTCTGAAGGGAAACACACAGCCGAGTTCTCATCCATGGTACACATTCGGCTTTAGAGCAAGAAGCACGCTATTGCTTTCTAGAGTGTCTAATAGAGAAGGAAACATGAGTGTTCTCAGAAAAAAAGAACTGTGTGTCATACACATACGGACCATATCTAGTTCAACTCTGCTTCTGTAAGTGATACAAACCACAGGTCCTCTAACATCCAATGCTTTTCAGTTAAGAGCGAGAAACGTGTGAGCTTCGTGAAAAATGTAGCTTCATTTGAGCTGAATAGTGACTGCGTTTACCTGAAACGAAGTCTTACATGTAGGAAGACACAGAGCCTGGCATTTAACTCCATTTCTGAAGGGAAACACAGAGCACAGTTCTCATCCCTTGAACACACTCTGCTTTAGAGCAAGAAACATGCTCTTGCTTTCTAGGGACTCTAATACAGCAGGAAACGTGAGTGTGCTCACAACACAAGAACTGTTTTTCCTACACATTCGGACCATAACTAGTTCAACTATGCTTCTGAAACTGATACAAACCACAGGTCCTCTAACATCCCATGCTTGTCAGTTAAGAGCGAGAAACATGTGAGCTTCGTGAACGATGTAGCTTCCTTTGTGCTCTAAACTAACTGTGTATACCTGAAATAAATTCTTGCTTCTAGGAAGACACAGAGGCTGGGATTTAACTCCATTTCTGATGGAAACACACAGCACAGTTCTCATCCATCATTCACACTCTGCTTTATAGCAAGAAGCACGCTCTTGCTTTCTAGACTCTCTAAGACAGCAGGAAACGTGAGTGTGCTCAGAACAAATAATTGTGTGTCATACACTTACAGACCATATCTCGTTCAACTCTGCTTCTGAACCTGATACAAACCACAGGTCCTCTAACATCCAATGCTTTTCAGTGAAGAGCGAGAAACGTGTGAGCTTCGTGAAAAATGTAGCTTCATTTGAGCTGAATAGTGACTGCGTTTACCTGAAACGAAGTCTTACATGTAGGAAGACACAGAGCCTGGAATTTAACTCCATTTTGAAGGGAAACACAGAGCACAATTCTGATCCCTTGAACACACTCTGCTTTAGCGCAAGAAACATGCTCTTGCTTTCTAGGTTCTCTAATACAGCAGGAAACGTGAGTGTGCTCAGAAAAAAAGAACTGTTTTTCCTTCACATTCGGACCATATCTAGTTCAACTATGCTTCTGAAACTGATACAAACCACAGGTCCTCTAACATCAAATGCTTTTCAGTTTAGAGTAAAAAACTTGTGAGCTTCGTGAAGGATGTAGCTTCCGTTGAGCTCTAGAGTTACTGTGGTTACCTGAAACGAAGTCTTGCTTGTTGGAAGACACAGACATGGGATTTAAATCCATTTCTGATGGAAACACACAGCACAGTTCTCATCCATGAAACACACTCTGCTTTTGAGCAAGAGGCACGCTCTTGCTTTCTAGAGTCTCTAAGAGAGCAGGAAACGTGAGTGTGCTAAGAACAAAAGAATTGTGTGTCGTACACATACGGACCATATCTAGTTCAACTCTGCTTCTGAAACTGATACAAACCACATGTCCTCTAACATCCAATGCTTGTCAGTTAAGATGAGAAACGTGTGATCTTCATGAACGATGTAGATAATTTGAGCGGAAAAGTGACTGCCCTTACCTGAAAGGAAGTCTTGCTTGTTGGAAGACACAGAGCCTGATATTTAACTCCATTTCTGAAGGGGAACACACAGCACAGTTCTTATCCATGGTACACACTCTCATTTAGAGCAAGAAGCCCGTTTTTGCTTGCAAGAGTCTCTAATACAGAGGGAAACTTGAGTGTGCTCAGAACAAAACGACAGTGTTTCCTGCACAATCGGACCATATATAGATCAAACCTGCTTCTGAATGTGATACAAACCACAGGTCCTCTAACATTCAATGCATTTCATTTAAGAGCGAAAAACTTGTGAGCTTCGTAAACGATTTAGCTTCCTTTGAGCTCTAAAGTGACTGTGTTTACCTGAAACGAAGACTTGCTTGTAGGAAGACACAGAGCCTGGTATTTACCTCCATTTCTGAAGGGAAACACACAGCCGAGTTCTCATCCATGGTACACATTCGGCTTTAGAGCAAGAAGCACGCTATTGCTTTCTAGAGTGTCTAATAGAGCAGGAAACCTGAGTGTTCTCAGAAGAAAAGAACTGTGTGTCATACACATACGGACCATATCTAGTTCAACTCTGCTTCTGTAAGTGATACAAACCAGAGGTCCTCTAACATCCAATGCTTTTCAGTTAAGAGCGAGCAACGTGTGAGCTTCGTGAACAATGTAGATTCGTTTGAGCTGAAAAGTGACTACATTTAACTGAAAGGAAGTCTTACGTGTAGGAAGACACAGAGCCTGGGATTTAACTCCATTTCTGAGGGGAAACACATAGCACAGTTCTCATCTGTTGAACACACTCTGCTTTAGAGCAAGAAGCACGCTCTTGCTTTCTAGATTCTCTAAGAGAGCAGGAAACATGAGTGTGCTCAGAACAAATAATTGTGTGTCATACACATACAGACCATATCTAGTTCAACTCTGCTTCTGAACCTGTTACAAACCATAGGTCCTCTAACATCCAATGCTTTTCTGTTAAGAGCGAGCAACGTGTGAGCTTCGTGAACAATGTAGCTTTGTTTGAGCTGAATAGTGACTGCGTTTACCTGAAACGAAGTCTTATATGTAGGAAGACACAGAGCCTGGAATTTAACTCCATTTTGAAGGGAAACAGAGAGCACAGTTCTCATCCCTTGAACACATTCTGCTTTAGAGCAAGAAACATGCTCTTGCTTTCTAGGGTCTCTAATACAGCAGGAAACGTGAGTGTGCTCAGAACAAAAGAAATGTTTTTCCTACACATTCGGACCATATCTAGTTCAACTATGCTTCTGAAACTGATACAAACCACAGGTCCTCTAACATCCCATGCTTGTCATTTAAAAGTGATAAACGTGTGAGCTTCATGAATGATACAGCTTTGTTTGAGATGAAAAGTTATTGTGGTTACCTGAAACGAAGTTAGCTTGTAAGAAAAAAAAGAGCCTAGAATTTAACTCCATTTTTGAAGGGAAATACACTGCACAGTTCTCATCCATGAAACACAATCTGCTTTAGTGCAAGAAGCACGCTCTTGCTTTCTAGAGTCTCTAATACATCAGGAAATGTGAGTGTGCCCAGAACAAAAGAACAGTGTTTCCTACACATACAGACCATATCAAGTTCAACTCTGCTTCTGAAAGTGATACAAACCACAGGTCCTCTACCATGCAATGCTTTTCAGGTAAGAGCGAAAAACATGTGAGCTTCGTGAACGATGTAGCGTCCTTTGAGCTCTAAACTGACTGTGATTACATGAAACGAAGTCTTGCTTGTAGGAAGACACAGACATGGGATTTAAATCCATTTCTGATGGAAACACACAGCATAGTTCTCATCCATGAAACACACTCTGCTTTTGAGCAAGAGGCACGCTCTTGCTTTCTAGAGTCTCTAAGAGAGCAGGAAACGTGAGTGTGCTAAGAACAAAAGAATTGTGTGTCGTACACTTACGGACCATATCTAGTTCAACTCTGCTTCTGAAACTGATACAAACCACATGTCCTCTAAAATCCAATGCTTGTCAGTTAAGATGAGAAACGTGTGATCTTCATCAACGATGTAGATAATTTGAGCGGAAAAGTGACTGCCCTTACCTGAAAGGAAGTCTTGCTTGTTGGAAGACACAGAGCCTGATATTTAACTCCATTTCTGAAGGGGAACACACAGCACAGTTCTTATCCATGGTACACACTCTCATTTAGAGCAAGAAGCCCGTTTTTGCTTGCAAGAGTCTCTAATACAGAGGGAAACTTGAGTGTGCTCAGAACAAAACGACAGTGTTTCCTGCACAATCGGACCATATATAGATCAAACCTGCTTCTGAATGTGATACAAACCACAGGTCCTCTAACATTCAATGCATTTCATTTAAGAGCGAAAAACTTGTGAGCTTCGTAAATGATTTAGCTTCCTTTGAGCTCTAAAGTGACTGTGTTTACCTGAAACGAAGACTTGCTTGTAGGAAGACACAGAGCCTGGTATTTACCTCCATTTCTGAAGGGAAACACACAGCCGAGTTCTCATCCATGGTACACATTCGGCTTTAGAGCAAGAAGCACGCTATTGCTTTCTAGAGTGTCTAATAGAGCAGGAAACCTGAGTGTTCTCAGAAGAAAAGAACTGTGTGTCATACACATACGGACCATATCTAGTTCAACTCTGCTTCTGTAAGTGATACAAACCAGAGGTCCTCTAACATCCAATGCATTTCATTTAAGAGCGAAAAACTTGTGAGCTTCGTGAACAATGTAGCTTCGTTTGAGCTGAATAGTGACTGCGTTTGCCTGAAACGAAGTCTTACATGTAGGAAGACACAGAGCCTGGGATTTAACTCCATTTCTGAAGGGAAACACAGAGCACAGTTCTCATCCCTTGAACACACTCTGCTTTAGAGCAAGAAACATGCTCTTGCTTTCTAGGGACTCTAATACAGCAGGAAACGTGACTGTGCTCAGAACAAAAGAACTGTTTTTCCTACACATTCGGACCATATCTAGTTCAACTATGCTTCTGAAATTGATAAAAACCACAGGTCCTCTAACATCCCATGCTTGTCAGTTAAGAGCGAGAAACATGTTAGCTTCGTGAACGATGTAGCTTCCTTTCTGCTCTAAACTAACTATGTATACCTGAAATAAATTCTTGCTTGTAGGAAGACACAGAGGCTGGGATTTAACTCCATTTCTGATGGAAACACACAGCACAGTTCTCATCCATCATTCACACTCTGCTTTATAGCAAGAAGCACGTTCTTGCTTTCTAGACTCTCTAAGACAGCAGGAAACATGAGTCTGCTCAGAACAAAAGAACTGTGTTTCCTACACATTCGGACCATATCTAGTTCAACTATGGTTCTGAAACTGATACAAACCACAGGTCCTCTAATATCCAATGCTTGTCAGTTAAGAGCGAGAAACGTGTGAGATTCGTAAACGCTGTAGCTTCCTTTGAGTTCTAAAGGTACTAGGTTTAACTGAAATGAAGCCTTGCTTGTAGGAAGACACAGAGCATGGGATTTAACTGTATTTCTGAAGGCTAACACATAGCACAGTTCTCATCCATGAAACACACTCTGCTTTAGAGCAAGAAGCACGTTCTTGCTTTCTACACTCTCTAATACAGCAGGAAACGTGGGTGTGGTCAGAACAAAAGAACAGTGTTTACTACACATACGGACCTTATCTAGTTCAACTATGCTTCTGAAACTGATATAAACCACAGGTCCTCTAACATCCAATACTTGTAAGTTAATAAGTGAAATGTGTGAGCTTTGAGAACGATGTAGCTGCGTTTGAGCTGAAAGGGGACTGCATTTACCTGAAAAGAAGTGTTGCTTGTAGAAAAACAAAGAGCCTGGGATTTAACTCCATTTCTGAAGGTAAAGACACAGCACAGTTCTCATCCATGAAACATACTGTACTTCAGAGCAAGACGCACGCTCTTGCTTTCTAGAGTCTCTAATACTGCAGGAAACGTGGGTGTGCTCAGAACAAAAGTACGGTGTTTACTACACATATGGACCATATCTACTTCAAGTCTGCTTCTGAAAATGATACAAACCTCAGGTCCTCTAACATCTGATGCTTGTCAGTTAGAAAGAGAAATATGTGAGCTTTGTGAACGATTTAGGTCCTTTGAGCTGAAAAGTGACTACCCTTTCCTGAAAAGAAGTCTTGCTTGTAGGAACACACAGAGCCTGGGATTTAACTCCATTTCTAAAGGGAAACACACAGCACCTTTCCCATCGATGAAACCCATTGTGCTTTAGAGGAAGAAGCACGCTCTTGCTTTCTAGGGTCTCTAAAACAGCAGGGAACGTTGGTGTGCTCAGAACAAAAGAACGAAGTTTACGACACATTCGGACCATAACTAGTTCAACTCTACTTCTGAAACTGATACAAACCACAGGTCCTCTAACATCCAATGCTTTCAGTTAAGAGCGAGAAACGTGTGAGCTTCAAGAACAATGCAGCTTTGTATGAGCTGAAAAGGGACTGTGTTTACTTGAAACAAAGTCTTGCTTGTAGAAAGACAAAGAAACTGTGATTTAACTCCATTTCTGAAGGGTAACACACAGCACAGTTCTCATCCATGAAACACACTCTGCTTTCGAGCAAGAAGCACACTCTTGCTTCTAGAGTCTCTAATACAACAGGAAATGTGAGTGAGCACAGAACCAAAGAATGGTGTTTCCTAAACATACGGACCATATCTAGTTCAACTCTCCTTCTGAAACTGATACAAACCGCAGTTCCTCTAAAATGCAATTATTTTCAGTTAGGAGTGAGAAACTTGTGAGCTTCGTGAATGATAGAGCTTCATTTGAGCTGAAAAGGGACTGCGTTTACTTGAAATAATGTCTTGCTTGTAGGAAGACACAGAACCTAGGATTTAACTCCATTTGTGAAGGGAAACTCACAGCACAGTTATTATCCATTACACGCACTCTGCTTTAGAGCAAGAAGCACACTTTTGCTTTCTATAGTCTCTAATGCAGCAGGAAACGTTGGTGTGCTCAGAACAAAGTACGGTGTTTACTACACTTACAGACCATATCCTGTTCAACTTGGTTCTGAAAATGATACAAACCACAGGTCCTCTAACATCCTATGATTTTCATTTAAGAGCAAGAAACATGTGAGCTTCGTGAACGATGTAGCTTCGTTTGAGCTGAAAAGGCACTGTGTTAACCTTAAACGAAGTCTTGTTTGTAGGAAGACACAGAGCCTGATATTTTACTCCATTTCTGTAGGGAAACACACAGCACAATTCTCATCCATGAAACACACTGTGCTTCAGAGCAAGAAACACGCTCTTGCATTCTAGATTCTATAATAGAGCAAGAAACATAGGTGTGCTCAGAAGCTAAGTACGGTGTTTACTACACATACAGATCACATCTAGTTCAACTCTGCTTCCGTAACTGATACAAACCACTGCTCCTCTAACATCCAATGATTTTCACGTAAGAGCGACAAATGTGTGAGCTTCCTGAACGATGTAGCTTCGTTTGAGCTGAAAAGGGACTGTGTTTACTTGAAACGAAGTATTGCTTGTAGGAAGACACAGAGCCTGGGATTTACCTCCATTTCTAAAGGGAAAAACCCAGCACAGTTCTCATCCAGGAAACACACTGTGCTTTAGAGCAAGAAGTACGCTCTTGGTTTCTTGAGTCTCTAATACAGCAGGAAACCTGGGTGTGCTAGAACAAAAGAACAGTGTTTTCTATACAAACGGACCATATCTAGTTCAACTCTGCTTCTGAAATTGATATAAACCACAGGTCCTCTAACGTCCAATACTTGTCAGGTAATAAGAGAAATGTGTGAGCTTTGAGAACGATGTAGCTTCGTTTGAGCCGAAAAGGCACTGCGTTTACCTGAAAGGAAGTCTTGCTTGTAGGAAGAAACAGAGACTGGGATTTCACTCCATTTCTGAAGTGAAACACACAGCACAGTTTTCATCCATGAAATACACTTTGCTTTAGAGTAAGATGCACGCTCTTTCTTTCTAGAGTCTCTAATACAGCAGGAAATGTTGGTGTTCTCCAAACAAAAAACGTTGTTTCCTACACATACAGACCAAATCTAGTTCAACTCTCCTTCTGAAACTGATACAAACCACAGGTGCTCTAAAATCCAATTCTTTTCAGTTAAGAGCAAGAAAGTTGTGAGCTTCGTGAATGATGGAGCTTCGTTTCAGCTGAAAATGGACTGCGTTTAATTGAAACGAAGTCTTGCTGGTAGGAAGACACAGAGCCTGGGATTCCACACCATTTCTGATGGAAACACACAGCACAGTTCTCATCCATGAAACACACTCTGCTTTTGAGCAAGAGGCACGCTCTTGCTTTCTAGAGTCTCTAAGAGAGCAGGAAACGTGAGTGTGCTAAGAACAAAAGAATTGTGTGTCGTACACATACGGACCATATCTAGTTCAACTCTGCTTCTGAAACTGATACAAACCACATGTCCTCTAACATCCAATGCTTGTCAGTTAAGATGAGAAACGTGTGATCTTCATGAACGATGTAGATAATTTGAGCGGAAAAGTGACTGCCCTTACCTGAAAGGAAGTCTTGCTTTTTGGAAGACACAGAGCCTGATATTTAACTCCATTTCTGAAGGGGAACACACAGCACAGTTCTTATCCATGGTACACACTCTCATTTAGAGCAAGAAGCCCGTTTTTGCTTGCAAGAGTCTCTAATACAGAGGGAAACTTGAGTGTGCTCAGAACAAAACGACAGTGTTTCCTGCACAATCGGACCATATATAGATCAAACCTGCTTCTGAATGTGATACAAACCACAGGTCCTCTAACATTCAATGCATTTCATTTAAGAGCGAAAAACTTGTGAGCTTCGTAAACGATTTAGCTTCCTTTGAGCTCTAAAGTGACTGTGTTTACCTGAAACGAAGACTTGCTTGTAGGAAGACACAGAGCCTGGTATTTACCTCCATTTCTGAAGGGAAACACACAGCCGAGTTCTCATCCATGGTACACATTCGGCTTTAGAGCAAGAAGCACGCTATTGCTTTCTAGAGTGTCTAATAGAGAAGGAAACCTGAGTGTTCTCAGAAGAAAAGAACTGTGTGTCATACACATACGGACCATATCTAGTTCAACTCTGCTTCTGTAAGTGATACAAACCACAGGTCCTCTAACATCCAATGCTTTTCAGTTAAGAGCGAGAAACTTGTGAGCTTCGTGAAAAATGTAGCTTCATTTGAGCTGAATAGTGACTGCGTTTACCTGAAACGAAGTCTTACATGTAGGAAGACACAGAGCCTGGCATTTAACTCCATTTCTGAAGGGAAACACAGAGCACAGTTCTCATCCCTTGAACACACTCTGCTTTAGAGCAAGAAACATGCTCTTGCTTTCTAGGGACTCTAATACAGCAGGAAACGTGAGTGTGCTCACAACACAAGAACTGTTTTTCCTACACATTCGGACCATAACTAGTTCAACTATGCTTCTGAAACTGATACAAACCACAGGTCCTCTAACATCCCATGCTTGTCAGTTAAGAGCGAGAAACATGTGAGCTTCGTGAACGATGTAGCTTCCTTTGTGCTCTAAACTAACTGTGTATACCTGAAATAAATTCTTGCTTCTAGGAAGACACAGAGGCTGGGATTTAACTCCATTTCTGATGGAAACACACAGCACAGTTCTCATCCATCATTCACACTCTGCTTTATAGCAAGAAGCACGCTCTTGCTTTCTAGACTCTCTAAGACAGCAGGAAACGTGAGTGTGCTCAGAACAAATAATTGTGTGTCATACACTTACAGACCATATCTCGTTCAACTCTGCTTCTGAACCTGATACAAACCACAGGTCCTCTAACATCCAATGCTTTTCAGTGAAGAGCGAGAAACGTGTGAGCTTCGTGAAAAATGTAGCTTCATTTGAGCTGAATAGTGACTGCGTTTACCTGAAACGAAGTCTTACATGTAGGAAGACACAGAGCCTGGAATTTAACTCCATTTTGAAGGGAAACACAGAGCACAATTCTGATCCCTTGAACACACTCTGCTTTAGCGCAAGAAACATGCTCTTGCTTTCTAGGTTCTCTAATACAGCAGGAAACGTGAGTGTGCTCAGAAAAAAAGAACTGTTTTTCCTTCACATTCGGACCATATCTAGTTCAACTATGCTTCTGAAACTGATACAAACCACAGGTCCTCTAACATCAAATGCTTTTCAGTTTAGAGTAAAAAACTTGTGAGCTTCGTGAAGGATGTAGCTTCCGTTGAGCTCTAGAGTTACTGTGGTTACCTGAAACGAAGTCTTGCTTGTTGGAAGACACAGACATGGGATTTAAATCCATTTCTGATGGAAACACACAGCACAGTTCTCATCCATGAAACACACTCTGCTTTTGAGCAAGAGGCACGCTCTTGCTTTCTAGAGTCTCTAAGAGAGCAGGAAACGTGAGTGTGCTAAGAACAAAAGAATTGTGTGTCGTACACATACGGACCATATCTAGTTCAACTCTGCTTCTGAAACTGATACAAACCACATGTCCTCTAACATCCAATGCTTGTCAGTTAAGATGAGAAACGTGTGATCTTCATGAACGATGTAGATAATTTGAGCGGAAAAGTGACTGCCCTTACCTGAAAGGAAGTCTTGCTTGTTGGAAGACACAGAGCCTGATATTTAACTCCATTTCTGAAGGGGAACACACAGCACAGTTCTTATCCATGGTACACACTCTCATTTAGAGCAAGAAGCCCGTTTTTGCTTGCAAGAGTCTCTAATACAGAGGGAAACTTGAGTGTGCTCAGAACAAAACGACAGTGTTTCCTGCACAATCGGACCATATATAGATCAAACCTGCTTCTGAATGTGATACAAACCACAGGTCCTCTAACATTCAATGCATTTCATTTAAGAGCGAAAAACTTGTGAGCTTCGTAAACGATTTAGCTTCCTTTGAGCTCTAAAGTGACTGTGTTTACCTGAAACGAAGACTTGCTTGTAGGAAGACACAGAGCCTGGTATTTACCTCCATTTCTGAAGGGAAACACACAGCCGAGTTCTCATCCATGGTACACATTCGGCTTTAGAGCAAGAAGCACGCTATTGCTTTCTAGAGTGTCTAATAGAGCAGGAAACCTGAGTGTTCTCAGAAGAAAAGAACTGTGTGTCATACACATACGGACCATATCTAGTTCAACTCTGCTTCTGTAAGTGATACAAACCAGAGGTCCTCTAACATCCAATGCTTTTCAGTTAAGAGCGAGCAACGTGTGAGCTTCGTGAACAATGTAGATTCGTTTGAGCTGAAAAGTGACTACATTTAACTGAAAGGAAGTCTTACGTGTAGGAAGACACAGAGCCTGGGATTTAACTCCATTTCTGAGGGGAAACACATAGCACAGTTCTCATCTGTTGAACACACTCTGCTTTAGAGCAAGAAGCACGCTCTTGCTTTCTAGATTCTCTAAGAGAGCAGGAAACATGAGTGTGCTCAGAACAAATAATTGTGTGTCATACACATACAGACCATATCTAGTTCAACTCTGCTTCTGAACCTGTTACAAACCATAGGTCCTCTAACATCCAATGCTTTTCTGTTAAGAGCGAGCAACGTGTGAGCTTCGTGAACAATGTAGCTTCGTTTGAGCTGAATAGTGACTGCGTTTACCTGAAACGAAGTCTTATATGTAGGAAGACACAGAGCCTGGAATTTAACTCCATTTTGAAGGGAAACAGAGAGCACAGTTCTCATCCCTTGAACACATTCTGCTTTAGAGCAAGAAACATGCTCTTGCTTTCTAGGGTCTCTAATACAGCAGGAAACGTGAGTGTGCTCAGAACAAAAGAAATGTTTTTCCTACACATTCGGACCATATCTAGTTCAACTATGCTTCTGAAACTGATACAAACCACAGGTCCTCTAACATCCCATGCTTGTCATTTAAAAGTGATAAACGTGTGAGCTTCATGAATGATACAGCTTTGTTTGAGATGAAAAGTTATTGTGGTTACCTGAAACGAAGTTAGCTTGTAAGAAAAAAAAGAGCCTAGAATTTAACTCCATTTTTGAAGGGAAATACACTGCACAGTTCTCATCCATGAAACACAATCTGCTTTAGTGCAAGAAGCACGCTCTTGCTTTCTAGAGTCTCTAATACATCAGGAAATGTGAGTGTGCCCAGAACAAAAGAACAGTGTTTCCTACACATACAGACCATATCAAGTTCAACTCTGCTTCTGAAAGTGATACAAACCACAGGTCCTCTACCATGCAATGCTTTTCAGGTAAGAGCGAAAAACATGTGAGCTTCGTGAACGATGTAGCGTCCTTTGAGCTCTAAACTGACTGTGATTACATGAAACGAAGTCTTGCTTGTAGGAAGACACAGACATGGGATTTAAATCCATTTCTGATGGAAACACACAGCATAGTTCTCATCCATGAAACACACTCTGCTTTTGAGCAAGAGGCACGCTCTTGCTTTCTAGAGTCTCTAAGAGAGCAGGAAACGTGAGTGTGCTAAGAACAAAAGAATTGTGTGTCGTACACATACGGACCATATCTAGTTCAACTCTGCTTCTGAAACTGATACAAACCACATGTCCTCTAAAATCCAATGCTTGTCAGTTAAGATGAGAAACGTGTGATCTTTATCAACGATGTAGATAATTTGAGCGGAAAAGTGACTGCCCTTACCTGAAAGGAAGTCTTGCTTGTTGGAAGACACAGAGCCTGATATTTAACTCCATTTCTGAAGGGGGACACACAGCACAGTTCTTATCCATGGTACACACTCTCATTTAGAGCAAGAAGCCCGTTTTTGCTTGCAAGAGTCTCTAATACAGAGGGAAACTTGAGTGTGCTCAGAACAAAACGACAGTGTTTCCTGCACAATCGGACCATATATAGATCAAACCTGCTTCTGAATGTGATACAAACCACAGGTCCTCTAACATTCAATGCATTTCATTTAAGAGCGAAAAACTTGTGAGCTTCGTAAATGATTTAGCTTCCTTTGAGCTCTAAAGTGACTGTGTTTACCTGAAACGAAGACTTGCTTGTAGGAAGACACAGAGCCTGGTATTTACCTCCATTTCTGAAGGGAAACACACAGCCGAGTTCTCATCCATGGTACACATTCGGCTTTAGAGCAAGAAGCACGCTATTGCTTTCTAGAGTGTCTAATAGAGCAGGAAACCTGAGTGTTCTCAGAAGAAAAGAACTGTGTGTCATACACATACGGACCATATCTAGTTCAACTCTGCTTCTGTAAGTGATACAAACCAGAGGTCCTCTAACATCCAATGCATTTCATTTAAGAGCGAAAAACTTGTGAGCTTCGTGAACAATGTAGCTTCGTTTGAGCTGAATAGTGACTGCGTTTGCCTGAAACGAAGTCTTACATGTAGGAAGACACAGAGCCTGGGATTTAACTCCATTTCTGAAGGGAAACACAGAGCACAGTTCTCATCCCTTGAACACACTCTGCTTTAGAGCAAGAAACATGCTCTTGCTTTCTAGGGACTCTAATACAGCAGGAAACGTGACTGTGCTCAGAACAAAAGAACTGTTTTTCCTACACATTCTGACCATATCTAGTTCAACTATGCTTCTGAAATTGATAAAAACCACAGGTCCTCTAACATCCCATGCTTGTCAGTTAAGAGCGAGAAACATGTTAGCTTCGTGAACGATGTAGCTTCCTTTCTGCTCTAAACTAACTGTGTATACCTGAAATAAATTCTTGCTTGTAGGAAGACACAGAGGCTGGGATTTAACTCCATTTCTGATGGAAACACACAGCACAGTTCTCATCCATCATTCACACTCTGCTTTATAGCAAGAAGCACGTTCTTGCTTTCTAGACTCTCTAAGACAGCAGGAAACGTGAGTCTGCTCAGAACAAAAGAACTGTGTTTCCTACACATTCGGACCATATCTAGTTCAACTATGGTTCTGAAACTGATACAAACCACAGGTCCTCTAATATCCAATGCTTGTCAGTTAAGAGCGAGAAACGTGTGAGATTCGTAAACGCTGTAGCTTCCTTTGAGTTCTAAAGGTACTAGGTTTAACTGAAATGAAGCCTTGCTTGTAGGAAGACACAGAGCATGGGATTTAACTGTATTTCTGAAGGCTAACACATAGCACAGTTCTCATCCATGAAACACACTCTGCTTTAGAGCAAGAAGCACGTTCTTGCTTTCTACACTCTCTAATACAGCAGGAAACGTGGGTGTGGTCAGAACAAAAGAACAGTGTTTACTACACATACGGACCTTATCTAGTTCAACTATGCTTCTGAAACTGATATAAACCACAGGTCCTCTAACATCCAATACTTGTAAGTTAATAAGTGAAATGTGTGAGCTTTGAGAACGATGTAGCTGCGTTTGAGCTGAAAGGGGACTGCATTTACCTGAAAAGAAGTGTTGCTTGTAGAAAAACAAAGAGCCTGGGATTTAACTCCATTTCTGAAGGTAAAGACACAGCACAGTTCTCATCCATGAAACATACTGTACTTCAGAGCAAGACGCACGCTCTTGCTTTCTAGAGTCTCTAATACTGCAGGAAACGTGGGTGTGCTCAGAACAAAAGTACGGTGTTTACTACACATATGGACCATATCTACTTCAAGTCTGCTTCTGAAAATGATACAAACCTCAGGTCCTCTAACATCTGATGCTTGTCAGTTAGAAAGAGAAATATGTGAGCTTTGTGAACGATTTAGGTCCTTTGAGCTGAAAAGTGACTACCCTTTCCTGAAAAGAAGTCTTGCTTGTAGGAACACACAGAGCCTGGGATTTAACTCCATTTCTAAAGGGAAACACACAGCACCTTTCCCATCGATGAAACCCATTGTGCTTTAGAGGAAGAAGCACGCTCTTGCTTTCTAGGGTCTCTAAAACAGCAGGGAACGTTGGTGTGCTCAGAACAAAAGAACGAAGTTTACGACACATTCGGACCATAACTAGTTCAACTCTACTTCTGAAACTGATACAAACCACAGGTCCTCTAACATCCAATGCTTTCAGTTAAGAGCGAGAAACGTGTGAGCTTCAAGAACAATGCAGCTTTGTATGAGCTGAAAAGGGACTGTGTTTACTTGAAACAAAGTCTTGCTTGTAGAAAGACAAAGAAACTGTGATTTAACTCCATTTCTGAAGGGTAACACACAGCACAGTTCTCATCCATGAAACACACTCTGCTTTAGAGCAAGAAGCACGCTCTTGCTTTCTAGAGTCTCTAAGAGAGCAGGAAACGTGAGTGCGCTCAGATCAAAAGAATTGTGTGTCGTACACATACGGACCATATCTAGTTCAACTCTGCTTCTGAAACTGATACAAACCACATGTCCTCTAACATCCAATGCTTGTCAGTTAAGATGAGAAACGTGTGATCTTCATGAACGATGTAGATAATTTGAGCAGAAAAGTGACTGCCCTTACCTGAAAGGAAGTCTTGCTTTTTGGAAGACACAGAGCCTGATATTTAACTCCATTTCTGAAGGGGGACACACAGCACAGTTCTTATTCATGGTACACACTCTCATTTAGAGCAAGAAGCCCGTTTTTGCTTGCAAGAGTCTCTAATACAGAGGGAAACTTGAGTGTGCTCAGAACAAAACGACAGTGTTTCCTGCACAATCGGACCATATATAGATCAAACCTGCTTCTGAATGTGATACAAACCACAGGTCCTCTAACATTCAATGCATTTCATTTAAGAGCGAAAAACTTGTGAGCTTCGTAAACGATTTAGCTTCCTTTGAGCTCTAAAGTGACTGTGTTTACCTGAAACGAAGACGTGCTTGTAGGAAGACACAGAGCCTGGTATTTACCTCCATTTCTGAAGGGAAACACACAGCAGAGTTCTCATCCATGGTACACATTCGGCTTTAGAGCAAGAAGCACGCTATTGCTTTCTAGAGTGTCTAATAGAGCAGGAAACCTGAGTGTTCTCAGAAGAAAAGAACTGTGTGTCATACACATATGGACCATATCTAGTTCAACTCTGCTTCTGTAAGTGATACAAACCAGAGGTCCTCTAACATCCAATGCTTTTCAGTTAAGAGCGAGCAACGTGTGAGCTTCGTGAACAATGTAGCTTCGTTTGAGCTGAAAAGTGACTACATTTACCTGAAAGGAAGTCTTACGTGTAGGAAGACACAGAGCCTGGGATTTAACTCCATTTCTGAGGGGAACACACAGCACAGTTCTTATCCATGGTACACACTCTCATTTAGAGCAAGAAGCACGCTCTTGCTTTCTAGAGTCTCTAATACAGCAGGAAAGGTGAGTGTGCTCAGAACAAAAGAATTGTTTTTCCTACACATTCGGGCCATATCAAGTTCAACTCTGCTTCTGAAACTGATACAAAACACAAATCCTCTAATATCCCATGCTTGTCACTTAAGAGCGAGAAACATGTTAGCTTCGTGAACGGTATAGCTTCGTTTGAGCTGTAAAGTGACTGTGTTTACCTGAAACGAATTCTTGCTTGTAAGAAGACACAGAGCCTGAGATTTAAATCCATTTCAAGGGAAACACACAGCACAGTTCTAATGAATGAAACATACTCTGCTTTAGAGCAAGAAGCATGCTCTTGCTTTCTAGAGTCTCTAATACAGCAGGAAAAGTGAGTGTGCTAAGAAGAAAAGAACGGTGTTTCCTATACATACATACCATATCGAGTTCCACTCTGCTTAGGAAACTGATACAAACCACAGGTCCTCTAATATCCAATGCTTGTAAGTTAAGAGCGAGAAACGTTTGAGCTTCGTGAATGATGTAGCTTCCTTTGTGCTCTAAACTGACTGTGTTTACCTGAAATAAATTCTTGCTTGTAGGAAGACACAGAGGCTGGGATTTCACTCCATTTCTGATGGAAACACACAGCACAGTTCTCATCCATCATTCACACTCTGCTTTATAGCAAGAAGCACGCTCTTGCTTTCTAGAGTCTCTAAGACAGCAGGAAACGTGAGTCTGCTCAGAACAAAAGAACTGTGTTTCCTACACATACGGACCATATCTAGTTCAACTATGGTTCTGAAACTGATACAAACCACAGGTCCTCTAATATCCAATGCTTGTCAGTTAAGAGCGAGAAACGTGTGAGCTTCGTAAACGATGTAGCTTCCTTTGAGTTCTAAAGGTACTAGGTTTAACTGAAACGAAGCCTTGCTTATAGGAAGACACAGAGCATGGGATTTAACTGTATTTCTGAAGGCTAACACATAGCACAGTGCTCATCCATGAAACACACTCTGCTTTAGAGCAAGAAGCACGTTCTTGTTTTCTACAGTCTCTAATACAGCAGGAAACGTGGGTGTGGTCAGAACAAAAGAACAGTGTTTACTACACATACGGACCACATCTAGTTCAACTATGCTTCTGAAACTGATATAAACCACAGGTCCTCTAACATCCAATACTTGTAAGTTAATAAGTGAAATGTGTGAGCTTCGAGAATGATGTAGCTGCGTTTGAGCTGAAAGGGGACTGCATTTACCTGAAAAGAAGTGTTGCTTGTAGGAAAACAAAGAGCCTGGGATTTAACTCCATTTCTAAAGGGAAACACACAGCACAGTTCTCATCCATGAAACATACTGTACTTCAGAGCAAGACGCATGCTCTTGCTTTCTAGAGTCTCTAATACAGCAGGAAACATGGGTGTGCTCAGAACAAAAGTACGGTGTTTACTACACATATGGACCATATCTACTTCAAGTCTGCTTCTGAAAATGATACAAACCTCAGGTCCTCTAACATCTGATGCTTGTCAGTTAGAAAGAGAAATATGTGAGCTTTGTGAACGATTTAGGTCCTTTGAGCTGAAAAGTGACTACCCTTTCCTGAAAAGAAGTCTTGCTTGTAGGAACACACAGAGCCTGGGATTTAACTCCATTTCTAAAGGGAAACATACAGCACCTTTCCCATCAATGAAACCCATTGTGCTTTAGAGGAAGAAGCACGCTCTTGCTTTCTAGAGTCTAATATACATCAGGAAATATGAGTGTGCTCAGAACAAAAGAACTGTTTTTCTAACACATTTGGACCATATCTAGTTCAACTCTGCTTCTGAAACTGATACAAACCACAGGTCCTCTAACATCCCATGCTTGCCACTTAAGAGTGAGAAGCGTGTGAGCTTCATGAACGATATAGCTTCGTTTGAGCTGAAAAGTGACTGTGTTTACCTGAAACAAAGTCTTGCATGTAAGAAGAAAGAGAGCCTGGGATTTAACTCAAGTTCTGAAGGGAAACACACAACACAGCTCTCATCCATGAAACACTATCTGCTTTAGAGCAAGAAGCACGCTCTTGCTTTCTAGACTCTCTAATGCAGCAGGAAACGTAAGTGTGCTCAGAACAGAACAATGGTGTTTCCTACACATTCGGACCATATCTAGTCAACTCTGCTTCTGAAACTGATAAAAACTACAGGTCCTCTAACATCCAATGCTTTTCAGATAAGAGCAAAAAACGTGTGAGCTTCATGAATGATGTAGCTTCCTTTGAGCACTAAAGTTACTGTGGTTACCTGAAACGAAATCTTGCTTGTTGGAAGACACAGAGCATGGGATTTAACTCAATTTTTGAAGGGAAGCACACAGCACCGATCTCATCCATGAAACACATTCTGCTTTAGAGCAAGAAGCACGCTATTGCTTTCTAGATTCTCTAAGTGAGCAGGAAACCTGAGTGTTCTCAGAACAAAAGAACTGTGTGTCATACACATACGGACCATATCTAGTTCAACTCTCCTTCTGTAAGTGATACAAACCAGACGTCCTCTAACATCCAATGCTTTTAAGTTAAGAGCGAGCAACGTGTGAGCTTCGTGAACAATGTAGCTTCGTTTGAGCTGAAAAGTGACTACGTTTACCTGAAAGAAAGTCTTACGTGTAGGAAGACACAGAGCCTGGGATTTAACTCCATTTCTGAAGGGAATCACATAGCACAGTTCTCATCCATGGAACACACTCTGCTTTAGAGCAAGAAGCACGCTCTTGCTTTCTAGATTATCTAATACATCAGGATACATGAGTGTGCTCAGAACAAAAGAACTGTTTTTCCTACACATTCAGAACAATCTAGTTCAACTCTGCTTCTGAAACTGATACAAACCACAGGTCCTCTAACATCAAATGCTTTTCAGTTTAGAGCGAAAAACTTGTGAGTTTCGTGAACGATGTAGCTTCCATTGAGCTCTAAAGTTACTGTGGTTACCTGAAACAAAGTCTTGCTTGTTGGAAGACACAGAGCATGGGATTAAACTCCATTTCTGAAGGGAAACACAAAGCACAGGTCTCATGCATGAAACACACTCTGCTTCAGAGCAAGAAGCACGCTCTTGCTTTCTATATTCTCTAAGACAGCAGGAAACGTGAGTGTGCTCAGAACAAAATAACTGTGTGTCCTACACATACGGTACATAATTACTTCAACTCTGCTTCTGAACCTGATGCAAACCACAGGTACTCTAACACCCAATGCTTGTCAGTAAAGATGAGAAACGTGTGATCTTCATGAACGATGTAGATATTTTGAGCTGAAAAGTGTCTGCCCTTAGCTGAAAGGAAGTCTTGCTTGTAGGAAAACACAGAGATGGTATTTAACTCCATTTCTGAAGGGGAACACACAGCACCTTTCTCATCCATGAAACACACTCTGCTTTAGAGCAAAAATCACGCTCTTGCTTTCTATACTCTCTAATACTGCAGGGAACGTGAGCGTGCTCAGAACAAAAGAACGGGGTTTCCTACACATACGGACCATATCTAGTTCAACTCTGCTTCTGAAACTGATACAAACCACAGGTCCTCTAACTTCCAATGCTTGTCAGTTAAGATGAGACACGTGCGGTCTTCATGAACGATGTAGATAGTTTGAGCTGAAAAGTGACTGCCCTTACCTGAAAGGAAGTCTTGCTTGTAGGAAGACACAGAGCCTGATATTTAACTCCATTTCTGAAGGGGAAAACACAGCACAGTTCTTATCCATGGTACACACTCTTATTTAGAGCAAGAAGCACGCTCTTGATTTCTAGAGTCTCTAATACAGCAGGAAAAGTGAGTGTGCTAAGAAGAAAAGAACGGTGTTTCCTATACATACGGACCATATCTAGTTCAACTATCCTTCTGAAACTGAAACAAACCACAGGTCCTCTAATATCCAATGCTTGTCAGTTAAGTGCGAGAAACGTGTGAGCTTCGTGAATGATGTAGCTTCCTTTGTGCTCTAAACTGACTGTGTTTACCTGAAATAAATTCTTGCTCGTAGGAAGACACAGAGGCTGGGATTTAACTCCATTTCTGATGGAAACACAGAGCACCTTTCTCATCCATGAAACACACTCTGCTTTAGAGCAAAAATCACGCTCTTGCTTTCTATACTCTCTAATACTGCAGGAAACATGAGCGTGCTCAGAACAAAAGAACGGGGTTTCCTACACATACGGACCATATCTAGTTCAACTCTGCTTCTGAAACTGATACAAACCACAGGTCCTCTAACTTCCAATGCTTGTCAGTTAAGACGAGACACGTGCGGTCTTCATGAACGATGTAGATAGTTTGAGCTGAAAAGTGACTGCCATTACCTGAAAGGAAGTCTTGCTTGTAGGAAGACACAGAGCCTGACATTTAACTCCATTTCTGAAGGGGAAAACACAGCACAGTTCTTATCCATGGTACACACTCTTATTTAGAGCAAGAAGCACGCTCTTGATTTCTAGAGTCTGTAATACAGCAGGAAAAGTGAGTGTGGTAAGAAGAAAAGAACGGTGTTTCCTATACATACGGACCATATCTAGTTCAACTATCCTTCTGAAACTGAAACAAACCACAGGTCCTCTAATATCCAATGCTTGTCAGTTAAGTGCGAGAAACGTGTGAACTTCGTGAATGATGTAGCTTCCTTTGTGCTCTAAACTGACTGTGTTTACCTGAAATAAATTCTTGCTTGTAGGAAGACACAGAGGCTGGGATTTACCTCCATTTCTGATGGAAACACAGAGCACAGTTCTCATCCATCATTCACACTCTGGTTTATAGCAAGAAGCATGCTCTTGCTTTCTAGAGTCTCTAAGACAGCAGGAAATGTGAGTCTGCTCAGAACAAAAGAACTGTGTTTCCTACACATACGGACCATATCTAGTTCAACTATGGTTCTGAAACTGATACAAACCACAGGTCCTCTAATATCCAATGCTTGTCAGTTAAGAGCGAGAAACGTGTGAGCTTCGTAAAAGATGTAGCTTCCTTTGAGTTCTCAAGGTACTAGGTTTAACTGAAATGAAGCCTTGCTTGTAGGAAGACACAGAGCATGGGATTTAACTGTATTTCTGAAGGCTAAAACATAGCACAGTTCTCATCCATGAAACACACTCTGCTTTAGAGCAAGAAGCACGTTCTTGCTTTCTACAGTCTCTAATACAGCAGGAAACGTGGGTGTGGTCAGAACAAAAGAACAGTGTTTACTACACATACGGACCATATCTAGTTCAACTATGCTTCTGAAACTGATATAAAACACAGGTCCTCTAACATCCAATACTTGTAAGTTAATAAGAGAAATGTGTGAGCTTTGAGAACGATTTAGCTGCATTTGAGCTGAAAGGGGACTGCATTTACCTGAAAAGAAGTGTTGCATGTAGGAAGACAAAGTTCCTGGGATTTAACTCCATTTCTGAAGGGAAACACACAGCACAGTTCTCACCCATGAAACATACTGTACTTCAGAGCAAGACGCACGCTCTTGCTTTCTAGAGTCTCTAATAGAGCAGGAAACATGGGTGTGCTCAGAACAAAAGTACGGTGTTTACTACACATACGGACCATATCTAGTTCATGTCTGCTTCTGAAAATGATACAAACCTCAGGTCCTCTAACATCCAATGCTTGTCAGTTAGAAAGAGAAATATGTGAGCTTTGTGAACGATTTAGGTCCTTTGAGCTGAAAAGAGACTACCCTTTCCTGAAAAGAAGTCTTGCTTGTAGGAACACACAGAGCCTGGGATTTAACTCCATTTCTAAAGGGAAACACACAGCACCTTTCCCATCGATGAAACACATTGTGCTTTAGAGGAAGAAGCATGCTCTTGCTTTCTAGAATCTCTAAAACAGCAGGAAACGTGGGTGTGCTCAGAACAAAAGAACGAAGTTTACGACACATACGGACCATAACTAGTTCAACTCTGCTTCTGAAACTGATACAAACCACAGGTCCTCTAACATCCAATGCTTTCAGTTAAGAGCGAGAAACGTGTTAGCTTCAAGAACAATGTAGCTTCATATGAGCTGAAAAGGGACTGTGTTTCCTTGAAATGAAGTCTTGCTTGTAGGAAGACACAGAACCTAGGATTTAACTCTATTTCTGAAGGGAAACACACAGCACAGTTCTCATCCCTGAAACACTATCTGCTTAAGAGCAAGAAGCACGCTCTTGCTTTCTAGACTCTCTAATGCAGCAGGAAACGTGAGAGTGCTCAGAACAGAACAATGGTGTTTCCTACACATTCGGACCATATCTAGTCAACTCTGCTTCTGAAAATTATACAAACTACAGGTCCTCTAACAAACAATGCTTTTCAGTTAAGAGCAAAAAACGTGTGAGATTCATGAACGATGTAGCTTCCTATGAGCACTAAAGTTACTGTGGTTACCTGAAAAGAAAAGTTGCTTGTTGGAAGACACAGAGCATGGGATTTAACTCCATTTCTGAAGGGAAACACACAGCACCGTTCTCATCCATGAAACACACTCTGCTTTAGAGCAAAAAGCACGCTCTTGCTTTCTATACTCTCTAATACAGCAGTAAACGTGAGTGTGCTCATAAAAAAAGCACTGTGTTTCCTACACATTCGGACCATATCTAGTTCAACTCTGCTTCTGAAAGTGATACAAACCAAAGGTCCTCTACCATGCAATGCATTTCAGGTAAGAGTGAAAAACATGTGAGCTCCTGAAAGATGTAGCTTCGTTTGAGCTGAAAAGGGACTGTGTTTACTTGAAACAAATTCTTGATTGTTTGAAGACACAGAGACTGGGATTTAACTCCATTTAAAGGGAAACACTCAGCACAGTTCTCATCCATGAAAAACACTGTGCTTTAGAGCAGGAAGCATGCTCTTGGTTTCTTGAGTCTCTAATAAAGCAGGAAATGTTGGTGTTCACAAAACAAAAAACAGTGTTTCCTGCACATACAGACCATATCTAGTTCAACTCTGCTTCTGAAACTCATAGAAACCACAGGTCCTCTAACATCCAATGCTTTTCATTTTAGAGCGAAAATCTTGTGAGCTCCGTAAACGATGTAGTTTACATTGAGCTCTAAAGTTACTGTGGTTACCTGAAACGAAGTCTTGCTTGTTGGAAGACACAGAGCATGGGATTTAAATCCATTTCTGAAGGGAAACACACAGTACCGTTCTCATCCATGAAACAAACTGTGCTTTAGAGCAAAAAGCACGCTCTTGCTTTCTATACTCTCTAATACAGCAGTAAACCAGTGTGTCCTCATAAAAAAAGCACTGTGTGTCCTACACATTCGGACAATATGTAGTTCAACTTTGCTTCTGAAAGTGATACAAACCACAGGTCCTCTAGCATCCAATGCTTTTCAGGTAAGAGCGAAAAACATGTGAGCTTCGTGAACAAAGTAGCATCCTTTGAGCTCTAAACTGACTGTGATTACCGTAAAGGAAGTCTTGCTTGTAGGAAGGCACAGAACTTTGGATTTAAATCCATTTCTGATGGAAACACACAGCACAGTTCTCATCTATGAAACACACTCTGCTTCAGAGCAAGAAGCATGCTCTTGCTTTCTAGAGTCTCTGAGAGAGCAGGAAACATGAGTGTGCTCAGAACAAATAATTGTGTGTCATACACATACAGACCATATCTAGTTCAACTCTGCTTCTGAAACTGATACAAACCTCAGGTCCTCTAACATCCAATGCTTCTCCGTTAAGAGCGAGAAACGTGTGATCTTCGTGAACAATGTAGCTTCGTTTGAGCTGAAAAGTGACTGTGTTTACCTGAAACGAAGTCTTACATGTAGGAAGACACAGAGCCTGGGATTTAGCTCCATTTCTGAAGGGAAACACATAGCACAGTTCTCATCCCTTGAACACACTCTGCTTTAGAGCAAGAAGCATGCTCTTGCTTTCTAGGGTCTCTAATACAGCAGGAAACGTGAGTGTGCTCAGAACAAAAGAACTGTTTTTCCTACACATTCGGACCATATCTAGTTCAACTCTGGTTCTGAAACTGATACAAACCACAGGTCCTCTAACATCCCATGCTTGTCATTTAAAAGTGATAAACGTGTGAGCTTCATGAACGATACAGCATTGTTTGAGATGAAAAGTTACTGTGGTTACCTGAAACGAAGTTTGCTTGTAAGAAGAAACAGAGCCCAGAATTTAACTCCATTTCTGAAGGGGAACACACAGCACAGGTCTTATCCATGGTACACACTCTGATTTAGAGCAAGAAGCACGTTCTTGCTTTCTAGAATCTCTAATACAGAGGGAAACCTGAGTGTGCTCAGAACAAAACGACAGTGTTTCCTGCACAATCGGACCATATATAGATCAACCCTGCTTCTGAATGTGAAACGAACCACATGTCCTCTACCATTCCATGCATTTCATTTAAGAGCAAAAAACGTGTGAGCTTCGTAAACAATTTAGCTTCCTTTGAGCTCTAAAGTGACTGTGTTTACCTGAAACGAAGACTTGCTTGTAGGAAGACACAGAGCCTGGGATTTACCTCCATTTCTGAAGGGAAACACAAAGCACAGTTCTCATCCATGGTACACATTCTGCTTTAGAGCAAAAAGCACGCTCTTGTTTTCTAGAGTCTCTAAGAGAGCAGGAAAAGTGAGTGTGCTCAGAACAAAAGAACTGAGTGTCGTACACTTACGGACCATATGTAGTTCAACTATGCTTCTGAAAGTGATACAAACCAGAGTTCCTCTAACATCCAATGCTTTTCAGTTAAGAGTGAGTAATGTGTGAGCTTCGTGAACAATGTAGCTTCGTTTGAGATGAAAAGAGACTATGTACCTGAAAGGAAGTCTTGCTTGTAAGAAGACACAGAGGCTGAGATTTAAATCCATTTCAAGGGAAACACATAGCACAGTTCTCATCCATGATACATACTGTCCTTCAGAGCAAGACGCACGCTCTTGCTTTCTAGAGTCTCTAATACAGCAAGAAAAGTGGGTGTGCTCAGAACAAAAGTACGGTGTTTACTACACATACGGACCATATCTAGTTCATGTCTGCTTCTGAAAATGATACAAACCTCAGGTCCTCTAACATCCAATGCTTGTCAGTTAGGAAGAGAAATATGTGAGCTTTGTGAACGATTTAGGTCCTTTGAGCTGAAAAGAGACTACCCTTTCCTGAAAAGAAGTCTTGCTTGTAGGAACACACAGAGCCTGGGATTTAACTCCATTTCTAAAGGGAAACACACAGCACCTTTCCCATCGATGAAACCCATTGTGCTTTAGAGGAAGAAGCACGCTCTTGCTTTCCAGAGTATCTAAATCAGCATTAAACGTGGGTGTGCACAGAACAAAAGATCGAAGTTTACAACACATCGACCATAACTACTTCAACTCTACTTCTGAAACTGATACAAACCACAGGTGCTCTAAAATCCAATTCTTTTCAGTTAAGAGCAAGAAAGTTGTGAGCTTCGTGAATGATGGAGCTTCGTTTCAGCTGAAAATGGACTGCGTTTAATTGAAACGAAGTCTTGCTGGTAGGAAGACACAGAGCCTGGGATTCCACACCATTTCTAAAGGGAAACACTCAGCACAGTTCTCATCCATGAAACCCACTGTGCTTTAGAGCAAGAAGCACGCTATTGGTTTTTTGAGTCTCTAATACAGCAGGAAACGTGGGTGTGGTCAGAAGAAAAGTATGGTGTTTACTACACATATGGACCATATCTACTTCAAGTCTGCTTCTGAAACTGATACAAACCTCAGGTCCTTTAATATCCAATGTTTCACTTAATAAGAGAAATATGTGAGCTTTGTGAACGATATAGGTCCTTTGAGCTGAAAAGTGACTACCCTTACGTGAAAGGAAGTCTTGCTTGTAGGAAGACACAGAGCCTGGGATTTTACTCCATTTCTGAAGGGAAACACATAGCACAGTTCTCTTCCAAAAAACACACTGTGCTTCAGAGCAAGAAACACGCTCTAGCTTTCTAGAGTCTATAAAAGAGCAGGAAAGTTGGCTGGGCTCAGAAGCTAAGTACGGTGTTTACTACACATATGGACCACATCTAGTTCAACTCTGCCTCTGAAACTGATACAAACCACAGGTCCTCTAACATCCAATGATTTTCAGGTAAGAGCGACAAATGTGTGAGCTCCTGAAAGATGTAGCTTCGTTTGAGCTGAAAAGGGACTGCGTTTACTTGAAATGAAGTCTTGCTTTTAGGAAGACACAGAGCCTGGGATTTAAATCCATTTCTGAAGGGAAACACACAGCACAGTTCTCATCCATGAAACACACTGTGCTTTAGAGCAAGAAACACGCACTTGCTTTCTAGGGTATCTATTAGAGCAGAAAAGGTGAGTGTACTCTGAACAAAAGAACAATATTTACTATACATACAGATCCTATGTAGTTCATCTTTGCTTCTGAAACTGATACAGTCCTAAGGTCCTCTAACATCCAATGCTTGTCAGTTAATAAGAGAAATATGTGAGCTTCGTGAACGATGTAGGTCCATTGAGCTGAAAAGTGACTACCCTTACATGAAAAGCAGTCTTGCTGGTAGGAAGACAAAGAGCATGGGATTTAACTCAATTTCTGAAGGGAAACACACAGCACAGTTCTCATCCATGAAACACACTCTGCGTTAGAGCAAGAAGCCCGCTCTTGCTTCCTAGAGTCTCTAATACAGCAGGAAACGTGAGTGTGCACAGAAACAAAGAACGGTGTTTACCACACATATAGACCACATCTAGTTCAAATTGCTTCTGAAACTGATACAAACCACAGGATTTCTAACATCCAATGCTTTTCAGTTAAGAGTGAGAAACGTGTGAGCTTCGTGAACGATATTGCTTCTTTTGAGCATAAAAAGGGACTGAGTTTAGCAGAAATGAAGTCTTGCTAGTAGGAAGACACAGAACATGGGATTTAACTCCTTTTCTGAAGGGAAATACACAGCACAGTTCTCATCCATGAAACACACTCTGCTTTAGAGCAAGAAGCACTCTCTTGCTTTCTAGAGTCTCTAATACAGCAGGAAACTTGGGTGTGCTCAGAACAAAAGTACGGTGTTTCCTACACATACGGACCATATCTAGTTCCACTCTGCTTCTGAAACTGATCCAAACCACAGGTACACTAACATCCAGTGATTTTCATTTAGAGCGAGAAACGTGTGAGCTTCCTGCTCAATGTAGCTTCCTTTGAGCTGAAAAAGGACTGCGTTTACTTAAAACGAAGTCTTGCCTACAGGAAGACACAGAGCCTGGGATTTAACTCCATTTCAAATGGGAAACACTCTGCACATTTCTCATCCATGAAACACACTGTGCTTTAGAGCAAGAAGCACGCTATTGCTTTCTAGAGTCTCTAATACAGCAGGAAACGTGGGTGTTCTCAAAACAAAAACCGGTGTTTCCTACACATACTGTCCATATCTAGTTCAACTCTCCTTCTGAAACTGATGCAAACCGCAGGTCCTCTAAATTCCAATTCTTTTCAGGTAAGGGCCAGAAATGTATGAGCTTCGTGAACAATGTAGCTTCGTTGGAGCTGAAAAGGGACTGCGTTTACTTGAAATGAAGTCTTGCTTGAAGGAAGACACAGAACCTGGGATTTAATTCCACTTCTGAAGGAAAACACATAGCACAGTTCTCATCCATGAAACCCACTGTGCTTTAAAGCAAGAAGCACACTCTTGGTTTCTTGAGTCTCTAATACAGCAGGAAACGTGGGTGTGGTCAGAACAAAAGTATGGTGTTTACTACACATATGGACCATATCTACTTCAAGTCTGCTTCTGAAACTGATACAAACCTCAGGTCCTTTAACATCCAATGCTTCAGTTAATAAGAGAAATATGTGAGCTTTGTGAACGATATAAGTCCTTTGAGCTGAAAAGTGACTACCCTTACGTGAAAGGAAGTCTTGCTTGTAGGAAGACACAGAGCCTGGGATTTTACTCCATTTCTGAAGGGAAACACATAGCACAGTTCTCATCCATGAAACACACTGTGCTTCAGAGCAAGAAACACGCTCTTGCTTTCTAGAGTCAATAAAAGAGCAGGAAAGTTGGGTGGGCTCAGAAGCTAAGTACGGTGTTTACTATACATACAGACCACATCTAGTTCAACTCTGCCTCTGAAACTGATACAAACCACAGGTCCTCTAACATCCAATGATTTTCAGGTAAGAGCGACAAATGTGTGAGCTCCTGAAAGATGTAGCTTCGTTTGAGCTGAAAAGGGACTGTGTTTACTTGAAACAAATTCTTGATTGTTTGAAGACACAGAGACTGGGATTTAACTCCATTTAAAGGGAAACACTCAGCACAGTTCTCATCCATGAAAAACACTGTGCTTTAGAGCAGGAAGCATGCTCTTGGTTTCTTGAGTCTCTAATAAAGCAGGAAATGTTGGTGTTCACAAAACAAAAAACAGTGTTTCCTGCACATACAGACCATATCTAGTTCAACTCTCCTTCTGAAACTGATAGAAACCACAGGTCTTCTAAAATCCAATTCTTTTCAGTTAAGACCGAGAAACTTGTGAGCTTTGTGAACGATGTAGCTTCGATTCAGATGTAAAGGGACTGCGTTTATTTGAAACAAAGTCTTGATTGTAGGGAGACACAGAGCCTGGGATTTTACTCCATTTCTGAAGGGAAACACACAACACAGTTCTCATCCATGAAACACACTGTTCTTCAGAGCAAGAAACACGCTTTTACTTTCTAGAGTCTATAATAGAGCAGGAAACCAGGGTGTGCTCAGAACAAAAGAAGAGTGTTTACTATACATACGGACCATATCTAGTTCAACTCTGCTTCTGAAACTGATATAAACCACAGGTCCTCTAACGTCCAATACTTGTCAGTTAATAAGAGAAATGTGTGAGCTTTGAGAACGATGTAGCTTCGTTTGAGCTGAAAAGGCACTGCGTTTACCTGAAAGGAAGTTTTGCTTGTAGGAAGACACAGAGCCTGGGATTTAACTCCATTTCTGAAGTGAAACACACAACACAGTTCTCATCCATGAAACACTCTTTGCTTTAGAGCAAGACGCACGCTCTTTTTTTCTAGTCTCTAATACAGCAGGAAACGTGGGTGTTCTGAAAACAAAAGACGGTATATCCTACATATACGGATCATATCTAGTTCAACTCTCCTTCTGAAACTGATACAAACCACAGGTATTCTAACATCCAATGCTTGTCAATTAATAAGAGAAATGTGTGAGATTTGTGAATGATGAAGCTTTGTTTGAGCTGAAAAGGGACTGCGTTTACCTGAAACGAAGTCTTGCTTGTAGGAAGACACAGCGCCTGGGATTTAACTCCCTTTCTAAAGAGAAACACTCTGCGCAATTCTCATCCATGAAACACACTGTGCTTTAGAGCAAGAAGCATGCTCTTGCTTTCTACAGTCTCTAATACAGCAAGAAACGTTGGTGTTCTCAAAACAAAAAACGGTGTTTTGACACATACGGATCATATCTAGTTCAACTCTCCTTCTGAAACTGATACAAACCACAGATCCCCTAAATTCCAATTCTTTTCAGTTAAGAGTGAGAAACGTGTGAGCTTCGTTAACCAGGTAGCTTCGTTTGAGCTGAAAAGTGACTGTGTTTACTTGAAAAGAAGTCTTGCTTGGAGGAAGACACAGAACCTGGGATTTAACAACATTTCTGAAGGGAAACACACAGCACAGTTCTCATCCATGAAACACACTCTGCTTTCGAGCAAGAAGCACACTCTTGCTTCTAGAGTCTCTAATACAACAGGAAATGTGAGTGAGCACAGAACCAAAGAATGGTGTTTCCTAAACATACGGACCATATCTAGTTCAACTCTCCTTCTGAAACTGATACAAACCGCAGTTCCTCTAAAATGCAATTATTTTCAGTTAGGAGTGAGAAACTTGTGAGCTTCGTGAATGATAGAGCTTCATTTGAGCTGAAAAGGGACTGCGTTTACTTGAAATAATGTCTTGCTTGTAGGAAGACACAGAACCTAGGATTTAACTCCATTTGTGAAGGGAAACTCACAGCACAGTTATTATCCATTACACACACTCTGCTTTAGAGCAAGAAGCACACTTTTGCTTTCTATAGTCTCTAATGCAGCAGGAAACGTTGGTGTGCTCAGAACAAAGTACGGTGTTTACTACACTTACAGACCATATCCTGTTCAACTTGGTTCTGAAAATGATACAAACCACAGGTCCTCTAACATCCTATGATTTTCATTTAAGAGCAAGAAACATGTGAGCTTCGTGAACGATGTAGCTTCGTTTGAGCTGAAAAGGCACTGTGTTAACCTTAAACGAAGTCTTGTTTGTAGGAAGACACAGAGCCTGATATTTTACTCCATTTCTGTAGGGAAACACACAGCACAATTCTCATCCATGAAACACACTGTGCTTCAGAGCAAGAAACGCGCTCTTGCATTCTAGAGTCTATAATAGAGCAAGAAACATAGGTGTGCTCAGAAGCTAAGTACGGTGTTTACTACACATACAGATCACATCTAGTTCAACTCTGCTTCCGTAACTGATACAAACCACCGCTCCTCTAACATCCAATGATTTTCAAGTAAGAGCGACAAATGTGTGAGCTTCCTGAACGATGTAGCTTCGATTGAGCTGAAAAGGGACTGTGTTTACTTGAAACGATGTATTGCTTGTAGGAAGACACAGAGCCTGGGATTTACCTCCATTTCTAAAGGGAAAAACCCAGCACAGTTCTCATCCAGGAAACACACTGTGCTTTAGAGCAAGAAGCACGCTCTTGGTTTCTTGAGTCTCTAATACAGCAGGAAAATTGTGTGTGCTTGAACAAAAGAACAGTGTTTTCTATACAAACGGACCATATCTAGTTCAACTCTGCTTCTGAAACTGATATAAACCACAGGTCCTCTAACGTCCAATACTTGTCAGTTAATAAGAGAAATGTGTGAGCTTTGAGAACGATGTAGCTTCGTTTGAGCTGAAAAGGCACTGCGTTTACCTGAAAGGAAGTTTTGCTTGTAGGAAGACACAGAGCCTGGGATTTAACTCCATTTCTGAAGTGAAACACACAGGACAGTTTTCATCCATGAAACACTCTTTGCTTTAGAGCAAGACGCACGCTCTTGTTTTCTAGAGTCTCTAATACAGCAGGAAACGTGAGTGTTCTCAAAACAAAAAACAGAATATCCTACATATACGGATCATATCTAGTTCAACTCTCCTTCTGAAACTGATACAAACCACAGGTATTCTAACATCCAATGCTTGTCAGTTAATAAGAGAAATGTGTGAGATTTGTGAACGATGAAGCTTTGTTTGAGCTGAAAAGGGACTGCGTTTACCGGAAACGAAGTCTTGCTTGTTAGAAGACACAGAGCCTGAAATTTAAATCCATTTCAAGGGAAACACATAGCACAGTTCTCATCCATGATACATACTGTCCTTCAGAGCAAGACGCACGCTCTTGCTTTCTAGAGTCTCTAATACAGCAGGAAAAGTGGGTGTGCTCAGAACAAAAGTACGGTGTTTACTACACATACGGACCATATCTAGTTCAAGTCTGCTTCTGAAAATGATACAAACCTCAGGTCCTCTAACATCCAATGCTTGTCAGTTAGAAAGAGAAATATGTGAGCTTTGTGAACGATTTAGGTCCTTTGAGCTGAAAAGAGACTACCCTTTCCTGAAAAGAAGTCTTGCTTGTAGGAACACACAGAGCCTGGGATTTAACTCCATTTCTAAAGGGAAACACACAGCACCTTTCCCATCGATGAAACACATTGTGCTTTAGAGGAAGAAGCACGCTCTTGCTTTCCAGAGTATCTAATACAGCATTAAACGTGGGTGTGCACAGAACAAAAGAACGAAGGTTACAACACATACGGACCATATCTAGTTCAACTCTGCTTCTGAAACTGATACAAACCACAGGTCCTCTAACATCCAATGCTTTCAGTTAAGAGTGAGAAACGTGTGAGCTTCAAGAACAATGTAGCTTCGTATGAGCTGAAAAGGGACTGTGTTTACTTGAAATGAAGTCTTGCTTGAAGGAAGACACAGAACCTGGGATTTAATTCCACTTCTGAAGGAAAACACATAGCACAGTTCTCATCCATGAAACCCACTGTGCTTTAGAGCAAGAAGCACACTCTTGGTTTCTTGAGTCTCTAATACAGCAGGAAACGTGGGTGTGGTCAGAACAAAAGTATGGTGTTTACTACACATATGGATCATATCTACTTCAAGTCTGCTTCTGAAACTGATACAAACCTCAGGTCCTTTAACATCCAATGTTTCAGTTAATAAGAGAAATATGTGAGCTTCGTGAACGATATAAGTCCTTTGAGCTGAAAAGTGACTACCCTTACGTGAAAGGAAGTCTTGCTTGTAGGAAGACACAGAGCCTGGGATTTTACTCCATTAATGAAGGGAAACACATAGCACAGTTCTCATCCATGAAACACACTGTGCTTCAGAGCAAGAAACACGCTCTTGCTTTCTAGAGTCAATAAAAGAGCAGGAAAGTTGGGTGGGCTCAGAAGCTAAGTACGGTGTTTACTATACAAACAGACCACATCTAGTTCAACTCTGCCTCTGAAACTGATACAAACCACAGGTCCTCTAACATCCAATGATTTTCAGGTAAGAGCAACAAATGTGTGAGCTCCTGAAAGATGTAGCTTCGTTTGAGCTGAAAAGGGACTGTGTTTACTTGAAACAAAGTCTTGATTGTTTGAAGACACAGAGACTGGGATTTAACTCCATTTAAAGGGAAACACTCAGCACAGTTCTCATCCATGAAAAACACTGTGCTTTAGAGCAGGTAGCACGCTCTTGGTTTCTTGAGTCTCTAATAAAGCAGGAAACGTTGGTGTTCACAAAACAAAAAACGGTGTTTCCTGCACATACAGACCATATCTAGTTCAACTCTCCTTCTGAAACTGATAGAAACCACAGGTCTTCTAAAATCCAATTCTTTTCAGTTAAGACCGAGAAACTTGTGAGCTTTGTGAACGATGTAGCTTCGATTCAGATGTAAAGGGACTGCGTTTATTTGAAACAAAGTCTTGATTGTAGGGAGACACAGAGCCTGGGATTTTACTCCATTTCTGAAGGGAAACACACAACACAGTTCTCATCCATGAAACACACTGTTCTTCAGAGCAAGAAACACGCTTTTACTTTCTAGAGTCTATAATAGAGCAGGAAACCAGGGTGTGCTCAGAACAAAAGAAGAGTGTTTACTATACATACGGACCATATCTAGTTCAACTCTGCTTCTGAAACTGATATAAACCACAGGTCCTCTAACGTCCAATACTTGTTAGTTAATAAGAGAAATGTGTGAGCTTTGAGAACGATGTAGCTTCGTTTGAGCTGAAAAGGCACTGCGTTTACCTGAAAGGAAGTTTTGCTTTAGGAAGACACAGAGCCTGGGATTTAACTCCATTTCTGAAGTGAAGCACACAGGACAGTTCTCATCCATGAAACACTCTTTGCTTTAGAGCAAGACACATGCTCTTTTTTTCTAGCGTCTCTAAAACAGCAGGAAACTTGTGTGTTCTGAAATCAAAAAACGGTATATCCTTCATATACGGATCATATCTAGTTCAACTCTCCTTCTGAAACTGATACAAACCACAGGTATTCTAACATCCAATGCTTGTCAGTTAATAAGAGAAATGTGTGAGATTTGTGAACGATGAAGCTTTGTTTGAGCTGAAAAGGGACTGCGTTTACCTGAAACGAAGTCTTGCTTGTAGGAAGACACAGCACCTGGGATTTAACTCCCTTTCTAAAGAGAAACACTCTGCACAATTCTCATCCATGAAACACACTGTGCTTTAGAGCAAGAAGCATGCTCTTGCTTTCTACAGTCTCTAATACAGCAAGAAACGTGGGTGTTCTCAAAACAAAAAACGGTGTTTTGACACATACAGACCGTATCTAGTTCAACTCTCCTTCTGAAACTGATACAAACCACAGATCCCCTAAATTCCAATTCTTTTCAGTTAAGAGTGAGAAACGTGTGAGCTTCGTTAACCAGGTAGCTTCGTTTGAGCTGAAAAGTGACTGTGTTTACTTGAAAAGAAGTCTTGCTTGGAGGAAGACACAGAACCTGGGATTTAACAACATTTCTGAAGGGAAACACACAGCACAGTTCTCATCCATGAAACACACTCTGCTTTCGAGCAAGAAGCACGCTCTTGCTTTCTAGAGTCTCTAATACAACAGGAAATGTGAGCGAGCACAGAACCAAAGAATGGTGTTTCCTAAACATACGGACCATATCTAGTTCAACTCTCCTTCTGAAACTGATACAAACCGCAGTTCCTCTAAAATGCAATTATTTTCAGTTAGGAGTGAGAAACTTGTGAGCTTCGTGAATGATAGAGCTTCATTTGAGCTGAAAAGGGACTGTGTTTACTTGAAATAATGTCTTGCTTGTAGGAAGACACAGAACCTAGGATTTAACTCCATTTGTGAAGGGAAACTCACAGCACAGTTATTATCCATTACACACACTCTGCTTTAGAGCAAGAAGCACACTTTTGCTTTCTATAGTCTCTAATGCAGCAGGAAACGTTGGTGTGCTCAGAACAAAGTACGGTGTTTACTACACTTACAGACCATATCCTGTTCAACTTGGTTCTGAAAATGATACAAACCACAGGTCCTCTAACATCCTATGATTTTCATTTAAGAGCAAGAAACATGTGAGCTTCGTGAACGATGTAGCTTCGTTTGAGCTGAAAAGGCACTGTGTTAACCTTAAACGAAGTCTTGTTTGTAGGAAGACACAGAGCCTGATATTTTACTCCATTTCTGTAGGGAAACACACAGCACAATTCTCATCCATGAAACACACTGTGCTTCAGAGCAAGAAACACGCTCTTGTATTCTAGAGTCTATAATAGAGCAAGAAACATAGGTGTGCTCAGAAGCTAAGTACGGTGTTTACTACACATACAGATCACATCTAGTTCAACTCTGCTTCCGTAACTGATACAAACCACTGCTCCTCTAACATCCAATGATTTTCATGTAAGAGCGACAAATGTGTGAGCTTCCTGAACGATGTAGCTTCGTTTGAGCTGAAAACGGACTGTGTTTACTTGAAACGAAGTATTGCTTGTAGGAAGACACAGAGCCTGGGATTTACCTCCATTTCTAAAGGGAAAAACCCAGCACAGTTCTCATCCAGGAAACACACTGTGCTTTAGAGCAAGAAGCACGCTCTTGGTTTCTTGAGTCTCTAATACAGCAGGAAACCTGGGTGTGCTAGAACAAAAGAACAGTGTTTTCTATACAAACGGACCATATCTAGTTCAACTCTGCTTCTGAAACTGATATAAACCACAGGTCCTCTAACGTCCAATACTTGTCAGGTAATAAGAGAAATGTGTGAGCTTTGAGAATGATGTAGCTTCGTTTGAGCCGAAAAGGCACTGCGTTTACCTGAAAGGAAGTCTTGCTTGTAGGAAGAAACAGAGACTGGGATTTCACTCCATTTCTGAAGTGAAACACACAGCACAGTTTTCATCCATGAAATACACTTTGCTTTAGAGTAAGATGCACGCTCTTTCTTTCTATGGTCTCTAATACAGCAGGAAATGTTGGTGTTCTCCAAACAAAAAACGTTGTTTCCTACACATACAGACCAAATCTAGTTCAACTCTCCTTCTGAAACTGATACAAACCACAGGTGCTCTAAAATCCAATTCTTTTCAGTTAAGAGCAAGAAAGTTGTGAGCTTCGTGAATGATGGAGCTTCGTTTCAGCTGAAAATGGACTGCGTTTAATTGAAACGAAGTCTTGTTGGTAGGAAGACACAGAGCCTGGGATTCCACACCATTTCTAAAGGGAAACACTCAGCACAGTTCTCATCCATGAAACCCACTGTGCTTTAGAGCAAGAAGCACGCTATTGGTTTTTTGAGTCTCTAATACAGCGGGGAAACGTGGGTGTGGTCAGAAGAAAAGTATGGTGTTTACTACACATATGGACCATATCTACTTCAAGTCTGCTTCTGAAACTGATACAAACCTCAGGTCCTTTAATATCCAATGTTTCACTTAATAAGAGAAATATGTGAGCTGTGTGAACGATATAGGTCCTTTGAGCTGAAAAGTGACTACCCTTACGTGAAAGGAAGTCTTGCTTGTAGGAAGACACAGAGCCTGGGATTTTACTCCATTTCTGAAGGGAAACACATAGCACAGTTCTCTTCCAAAAAACACACTGTGCTTCAGAGCAAGAAACACGCTCTAGCTTTCTAGAGTCTATAAAAGAGCAGGAAAGTTGGCTGGGCTCAGAAGCTAAGTACGGTGTTTACTACACATACGGACCACATCTAGTTCAACTCTGCCTCTGAAACTGATACAAACCACAGGTCCTCTAACATCCAATGATTTTCAGGTAAGAGCGACAAATGTGTGAGCTCCTGAAAGATGTAGCTTCGTTTGAGCTGAAAAGGGACTGCGTTTACTTGAAATGAAGTCTTGCTTTTAGGAAGACACAGAGCCTGGGATTTAAATCCATTTCTGAAGGGAAACACACAGCACAGTTCTCATCCATGAAACACACTGTGCTTTAGAGCAAGAAACACGCACTTGCTTTCTAGGTTATCTATTAGAGCAGAAAAGGTGAGTGTACTCTGAACAAAAGAACAATATTTACTATACATACAGATCCTATGTAGTTCATCTTTGCTTCTGAAACTGATACAGTCCTAAGGTCCTCTAACATCCAATGCTTGTCAGTTAATAAGAGAAATATGTGAGCTTCGTGAACGATGTAGGTCCATTGAGCTGAAAAGTGACTACCCTTACATGAAAAGCAGTCTTGCTGGTAGGAAGACAAAGAGCATGGGATTTAACTCAATTTCTGAAGGGAAACACACAGCACAGTTCTCATCCATGAAACACACTCTGCTTTAGAGCAAGAAGCCCGCTCTTGCTTCCTAGAGTCTCTAATACAGCAGGAAACGTGAGTGTGCACAGAAACAAAGAACGGTGTTTACCACACATATAGACCACATCTAGTTCAAATTGCTTCTGAAACTGATACAAACCACAGGATTTCTAACATCCAATGCTTTTCAGTTAAGAGTGAGAAACGTGTGAGCTTCGTGAACGATATTGCTTCTTTTGAGCATAAAAAGGGACTGAGTTTAGCAGAAATGAAGTCTTGCTTGTAGGAAGACACAGAACATGGGATTTAACTCCTTTTCTGAAGGGAAATACACAGCACAGTTCTCATCCATGAAACACACTCTGCTTTAGAGCAAGAAGCACTCTCTTGCTTTCTAGAGTCTCTAATACAGCAGGAAACGTGGGTGTGCTCAGAACAAAAGTACGGTGTTTCCTACACATACGGACCATATCTAGTTCCACTCTGCTTCTGAAACTGATCCAAACCACAGGTACACTAACATCCAGTGATTTTCATTTAGAGCGAGAAACGTGTGAGCTTCCTGCTCAATGTAGCTTCCTTTGAGCTGAAAAAGGACTGCGTTTACTTAAAACGAAGTCTTGCCTATAGGAAGACACAGAGCCTGGGATTTAACTCCATTTCAAATGGGAAACACTCTGCACATTTCTCATCCATGAAACACACTGTCCTTTAGAGCAAGAAGCACGCTATTGCTTTCTAGAGTCTCTAATACAGCAGGAAACGTGGGTGTTCTCAAAACAAAAACCGGTGTTTCCTACACATACTGTCCATATCTAGTTCAACTCTCCTTCTGAAACTGATGCAAACCGCAGGTCCTCTAAATTCCAATTCTTTTCAGGTAAGGGCCAGAAACGTATGAGCTTCGTGAACAATGTAGCTTCGTTGGAGCTGAAAAGGGACTGCGTTTACTTGAAATGAAGTCTTGCTTGAAGGAAGACACAGAACCTGGGATTTAATTCCACTTCTGAAGGAAAACACATAGCACAGTTCTCATCCATGAAACCCACTGTGCTTTAAAGCAAGAAGCACACTCTTGGTTTCTTGAGTCTCTAATACAGCAGGAAACGTGGGTGTGGTCAGAACAAAAGTATGGTGTTTACTACACATATGGACCATATCTACTTCAAGTCTGCTTCTGAAACTGATACAAACCTCAGGTCCTTTAACATCCAATGCTTCAGTTAATAAGAGAAATATGTGAGCTTTGTGAACGATATAAGTCCTTTGAGCTGAAAAGTGACTACCCTTACGTGAAAGGAAGTCTTGCTTGTAGGAAGACACAGAGCCTGGGATTTTACTCCATTTCTGAAGGGAAACACATAGCACAGTTCTCATCCATGAAACACACTGTGCTTCAGAGCAAGAAACACGCTCTTGCTTTCTAGAGTCAATAAAAGAGCAGGAAAGTTGGGTGGGCTCAGAAGCTAAGTACGGTGTTTACTATACATACAGACCACATCTAGTTCAACTCTGCCTCTGAAACTGATACAAACCACAGGTCCTCTAACATCCAATGATTTTCAGGTAAGAGCGACAAATGTGTGAGCTCCTGAAAGATGTAGCTTCGTTTGAGCTGAAAAGGGACTGTGTTTACTTGAAACAAATTCTTGATTGTTTGAAGACACAGAGACTGGGATTTAACTCCATTTAAAGGGAAACACTCAGCACAGTTCTCATCCATGAAAAACACTGTGCTTTAGAGCAGGAAGCATGCTCTTGGTTTCTTGAGTCTCTAATAAAGCAGGAAATGTTGGTGTTCACAAAACAAAAAACAGTGTTTCCTGCACATACAGACCATATCTAGTTCAACTCTCCTTCTGAAACTGATAGAAACCACAGGTCTTCTAAAATCCAATTCTTTTCAGTTAAGACCGAGAAACTTGTGAGCTTTGTGAACGATGTAGCTTCGATTCAGATGTAAAGGGACTGCGTTTATTTGAAACAAAGTCTTGATTGTAGGGAGACACAGAGCCTGGGATTTTACTCCATTTCTGAAGGGAAACACACAACACAGTTCTCATCCATGAAACACACTGTTCTTCAGAGCAAGAAACACGCTTTTACTTTCTAGAGTCTATAATAGAGCAGGAAACCAGGATGTGCTCAGAACAAAAGAAGAGTGTTTACTATACATACGGACCATATCTAGTTCAACTCTGCTTCTGAAACTGATATAAACCACAGGTCCTCTAACGTCCAATACTTGTCAGTTAATAAGAGAAATGTGTGAGCTTTGAGAACGATGTAGCTTCGTTTGAGCTGAAAAGGCACTGCGTTTACCTGAAAGGAAGTTTTGCTTGTAGGAAGACACAGAGCCTGGGATTTAACTCCATTTCTGAAGTGAAACACACAACACAGTTCTCATCCATGAAACACTCTTTGCTTTAGAGCAAGACGCACGCTCTTTTTTTCTAGAGTCTCTAATACAGCAGGAAACGTGGGTGTTCTGAAAACAAAAGACGGTATATCCTACATATACGGATCATATCTAGTTCAACTCTCCTTCTGAAACTGATAGAAACCACAGGTATTCTAACATCCAATGCTTGTCAGTTAATAAGAGAAATGTGTGAGATTTGTGAACGATGAAGCTTTGTTTGAGCTGAAAAGGGACTGTGTTTACCTGAAACGAAGTCTTGCTTGTAGGAAGACACAGCGCCTGGGATTTAACTCCCTTTCTAAAGAGAAACACTCTGCGCAATTCTCATCCATGAAACACACTGTGCTTTAGAGCAAGAAGCATGCTCTTGCTTTCTACAGTCTCTAATACAGCAAGAAACGTGGGTGTTCTCAAAACAAAAAACGGTGTTTTGACACATACGGGCCGTATCTAGTTCAACTCTCCTTCTGAAACTGATACAAACCACAGATCCCCTAAATTCCAATTCTTTTCAGTTAAGAGCGAGAAACGTGTGAGCTTCGTTAACCAGGTAGCTTCGTTTGAGCTGAAAAGTGACTGTGTTTACTTGAAAAGAACTCTTGCTTGGAGGAAGACACAGAACCTGGGATTTAACAACATTTCTGAAGGGAAACACACAGCACAGTTCTCATCCATGAAACACACTCTGCTTTCGAGCAAGAAGCACACTCTTCCTTCTAGAGTCTCTAATACAACAGGAAATGTGAGTGAGCACAGAACCAAAGAATGGTGTTTCCTAAACATACGGACCATATCTAGTTCAACTCTCCTTCTGAAACTGATACAAACCGCAGTTCCTCTAAAATGCAATTATTTTCAGTTAGGAGTGAGAAACTTGTGAGCTTCGTGAATGATAGAGCTTCATTTGAGCTGAAAAGGGACTGCGTTTACTTGAAATAATGTCTTGCTTGTAGGAAGACACAGAACCTAGGATTTAACTCCATTTGTGAAGGGAAACTCACAGCACAGTTATTATCCATTACACACACTCTGCTTTAGAGCAAGAAGCACACTTTTGCTTTCTATAGTCTCTAATGCAGCAGGAAACGTTGGTGTGCTCAGAACAAAGTACGGTGTTTACTACACTTACAGACCATATCCTGTTCAACTTGGTTCTGAAAATGATACAAACCACAGGTCCTCTAACATCCTATGATTTTCATTTAAGAGCAAGAAACATGTGAGCTTCGTGAACGATGTAGCTTCGTTTGAGCTGAAAAGGCACTGTGTTAACCTTAAACGAAGTCTTGTTTGTAGGAAGACACAGAGCCTGATATTTTACTCCATTTCTGTAGGGAAACACACAGCACAATTCTCATCCATGAAACACACTGTGCTTCAGAGCAAGAAACACGCTCTTGCATTCTAGAGTCTATAATAGAGCAAGAAACATAGGTGTGCTCAGAAGCTAAGTACGGTGTTTACTACACATACAGATCACATCTAGTTCAACTCTGCTTCCGTAACTGATACAAACCACTGCTCCTCTAACATCCAATGATTTTCATGTAAGAGCGACAAATGTGTGAGCTTCCTCAACGATGTAGCTTCGTTTGAGCTGAAAACGGACTGTGTTTACTTGAAATGAAGTATTGCTTGTAGGAAGACACAGAGCCTGGGATTTACCTCCATTTCTAAAGGGAAAAACCCAGCACAGTTCTCATCCAGGAAACACACTGTGCTTTAGAGCAAGAAGCACGCTCTTGGTTTCTTGAGTCTCTAATACAGCAGGAAACCTGGGTGTGCTAGAACAAAAGAACAGTGTTTTCTATACAAACGGACCATATCTAGTTCAACTCTGCTTCTGAAACTGATATAAACCACAGGTCCTCTAACGTCCAATACTTGTCAGGTAATAAGAGAAATGTGTGAGCTTTGAGAATGATGTAGCTTCGTTTGAGCCGAAAAGGCACTGCGTTTACCTGAAAGGAAGTCTTGCTTGTAGGAAGAAACAGAGACTGGGATTTCACTCCATTTCTGAAGTGAAACACACAGCACAGTTTTCATCCATGAAATACACTTTGCTTTAGAGTAAGATGCACGCTCTTTCTTTCTATGGTCTCTAATACAGCAGGAAATGTTGGTGTTCTCCAAACAAAAAACGTTGTTTCCTACACATAGAGACCAAATCTAGTTCAACTCTCCTTCTGAAACTGATACAAACCACAGGTGCTCTAAAATCCAATTCTTTTCAGTTAAGAGCAAGAAAGTTGTGAGCTTCGTGAATGATGGAGCTTCGTTTCAGCTGAAAATGGACTGCGTTTAATTGAAACGAAGTCTTGCTGGTAGGAAGACACAGAGCCTGGGATTCCACACCATTTCTAAAGGGAAACACTCAGCACAGTTCTCATCCATGAAACCCACTGTGCTTTAGAGCAAGAAGCACGCTATTGGTTTTTTGAGTCTCTAATACAGCAGGAAACGTGGGTGTGGTCAGAAGAAAAGTATGGTGTTTACTACACATATGGACCATATCTACTTCAAGTCTGCTTCTGAAACTGATACAAACCTCAGGTCCTTTAATATCCAATGTTTCACTTAATAAGAGAAATATGTGAGCTTTGTGAACGATATAGGTCCTTTGAGCTGAAAAGTGACTACCCTTACGTGAAAGGAAGTCTTGCTTGTAGGAAGACACAGAGCCTGGGATTTTACTCCATTTCTGAAGGGAAACACATAGCACAGTTCTCTTCCAAAAAACACACTGTGCTTCAGAGCAAGAAACACGCTCTAGCTTTCTAGAGTCTATAAAAGAGCAGGAAAGTTGGCTGGGCTCAGAAGCTAAGTACGGTGTTTACTACACATACGGACCACATCTAGTTCAACTCTGCCTCTGAAACTGATACAAACCACAGGTCCTCTAACATCCAATGATTTTCAGGTAAGAGCGACAAATGTGTGAGCTCCTGAAAGATGTAGCTTCGTTTGAGCTGAAAAGGGACTGCGTTTACTTGAAATGAAGTCTTGCTTTTAGGAAGACACAGAGCCTGGGATTTAAATCCATTTCTGAAGGGAAACACACAGCACAGTTCTCATCCATGAAACACACTGTGCTTTAGAGCAAGAAACACGCACTTGCTTTCTAGGGTATCTATTAGAGCAGAAAAGGTGAGTGTACTCTGAACAAAAGAACAATATTTACTATACATACAGATCCTATGTAGTTCATCTTTGCTTCTGAAACTGATACAGTCCTAAGGTCCTCTAACATCCAATGCTTGTCAGTTAATAAGAGAAATATGTGAGCTTCGTGAACGATGTAGGTCCATTGAGCTGAAAAGTGACTACCCTTACATGAAAAGCAGTCTTGCTGGTAGGAAGACAAAGAGCATGGGATTTAACTCAATTTCTGAAGGGAAACACACAGCACAGTTCTCATCCATGAAACACACTCTGCTTTAGAGCAAGAAGCCCGCTCTTGCTTCCTAGAGTCTCTAATACAGCAGGAAACGTGAGTGTGCACAGAAACAAAGAACGGTGTTTACCACACATATAGACCACATCTAGTTCAAATTGCTTCTGAAACTGATACAAACCACAGGATTTCTAACATCCAATGCTTTTCAGTTAAGAGTGAGAAACGTGTGAGCTTCGTGAACGATATTGCTTCTTTTGAGCATAAAAAGGGACTGAGTTTAGCAGAAATGAAGTCTTGCTTGTAGGAAGACACAGAACATGGGATTTAACTCCTTTTCTGAAGGGAAATACACAGCACAGTTCTCATCCATGAAACACACTCTGCTTTAGAGCAAGAAGCACTCTCTTGCTTTCTAGAGTCTCTAATACAGCAGGAAACGTGGGTGTGCTCAGAACAAAAGTACGGTGTTTCCTACACATACGGACCATATCTAGTTCCACTCTGCTTCTGAAACTGATCCAAACCACAGGTACACTAACATCCAGTGATTTTCATTTAGAGCGAGAAACGTGTGAGCTTCCTGCTCAATGTAGCTTCCTTTGAGCTGAAAAAGGACTGCGTTTACTTAAAACGAAGTCTTGCCTATAGGAAGACACAGAGCCTGGGATTTAACTCCATTTCAAATGGGAAACACTCTGCACATTTCTCATCCATGAAACACACTGTCCTTTAGAGCAAGAAGCACGCTATTGCTTTCTAGAGTCTCTAATACAGCAGGAAACGTGGGTGTTCTCAAAACAAAAACCGGTGTTTCCTACACATACTGTCCATATCTAGTTCAACTCTCCTTCTGAAACTGATGCAAACCGCAGGTCCTCTAAATTCCAATTCTTTTCAGGTAAGGGCCAGAAACGTATGAGCTTCGTGAACAATGTAGCTTCGTTGGAGCTGAAAAGGGACTGCGTTTACTTGAAATGAAGTCTTGCTTGAAGGAAGACACAGAACCTGGGATTTAATTCCACTTCTGAAGGAAAACACATAGCACAGTTCTCATCCATGAAACCCACTGTGCTTTAAAGCAAGAAGCACACTCTTGGTTTCTTGAGTCTCTAATACAGCAGGAAACGTGGGTGTGGTCAGAACAAAAGTATGGTGTTTACTACACATATGGACCATATCTACTTCAAGTCTGCTTCTGAAACTGATACAAACCTCAGGTCCTTTAACATCCAATGCTTCAGTTAATAAGAGAAATATGTGAGCTTTGTGAACGATATAAGTCCTTTGAGCTGAAAAGTGACTACCCTTATGTGAAAGGAAGTCTTGCTTGTAGGAAGACACAGAGCCTGGGATTTTACTCCATTTCTGAAGGGAAACACATAGCACAGTTCTCATCCATGAAACACACTGTGCTTCAGAGCAAGAAACACGCTCTTGCTTTCTAGAGTCAATAAAAGAGCAGGAAAGTTGGGTGGGCTCAGAAGCTAAGTACGGTGTTTACTATACATACAGACCACATCTAGTTCAACTCTGCCTCTGAAACTGATACAAACCACAGGTCCTCTAACATCCAATGATTTTCAGGTAAGAGCGACAAATGTGTGAGCTCCTGAAAGATGTAGCTTCGTTTGAGCTGAAAAGGGACTGTGTTTACTTGAAACAAATTCTTGATTGTTTGAAGACACAGAGACTGGGATTTAACTCCATTTAAAGGGAAACACTCAGCACAGTTCTCATCCATGAAAAACACTGTGCTTTAGAGCAGGAAGCATGCTCTTGGTTTCTTGAGTCTCTAATAAAGCAGGAAATGTTGGTGTTCACAAAACAAAAAACAGTGTTTCCTGCACATACAGACCATATCTAGTTCAACTCTCCTTCTGAAACTGATAGAAACCACAGGTCTTCTAAAATCCAATTCTTTTCAGTTAAGACCGAGAAACTTGTGAGCTTTGTGAACGATGTAGCTTCGATTCAGATGTAAAGGGACTGCGTTTATTTGAAACAAAGTCTTGATTGTAGGGAGACACAGAGCCTGGGATTTTACTCCATTTCTGAAGGGAAACACACAACACAGTTCTCATCCATGAAACACACTGTTCTTCAGAGCAAGAAACACGCTTTTACTTTCTAGAGTCTATAATAGAGCAGGAAACCAGGATGTGCTCAGAACAAAAGAAGAGTGTTTACTATACATACGGACCATATCTAGTTCAACTCTGCTTCTGAAACTGATATAAACCACAGGTCCTCTAACGTCCAATACTTGTCAGTTAATAAGAGAAATGTGTGAGCTTTGAGAACGATGTAGCTTCGTTTGAGCTGAAAAGGCACTGCGTTTACCTGAAAGGAAGTTTTGCTTGTAGGAAGACACAGAGCCTGGGATTTACCTCCATTTCTAAAGGGAAAAACCCAGCACAGTTCTCATCCAGGAAACACACTGTGCTTTAGAGCAAGAAGCACGCTCTTGGTTTCTTGAGTCTCTAATACAGCAGGAAACCTGGGTGTGCTAGAACAAAAGAACAGTGTTTTCTATACAAACGGACCATATCTAGTTCAACTCTGCTTCTGAAACTGATATAAACCACAGGTCCTCTAACGTCCAATACTTGTCAGGTAATAAGAGAAATGTGTGAGCTTTGAGAATGATGTAGCTTCGTTTGAGCCGAAAAGGCACTGCGTTTACCTGAAAGGAAGTCTTGCTTGTAGGAAGAAACAGAGACTGGGATTTCACTCCATTTCTGAAGTGAAACACACAGCACAGTTTTCATCCATGAAATACACTTTGCTTTAGAGTAAGATGCACGCTCTTTCTTTCTATGGTCTCTAATACAGCAGGAAATGTTGGTGTTCTCCAAACAAAAAACGTTGTTTCCTACACATAGAGACCAAATCTAGTTCAACTCTCCTTCTGAAACTGATACAAACCACAGGTGCTCTAAAATCCAATTCTTTTCAGTTAAGAGCAAGAAAGTTGTGAGCTTCGTGAATGATGGAGCTTCGTTTCAGCTGAAAATGGACTGCGTTTAATTGAAACGAAGTCTTGCTGGTAGGAAGACACAGAGCCTGGGATTCCACACCATTTCTAAAGGGAAACACTCAGCACAGTTCTCATCCATGAAACCCACTGTGCTTTAGAGCAAGAAGCACGCTATTGGTTTTTTGAGTCTCTAATACAGCAGGAAACGTGGGTGTGGTCAGAAGAAAAGTATGGTGTTTACTACACATATGGACCATATCTACTTCAAGTCTGCTTCTGAAACTGATACAAACCTCAGGTCCTTTAATATCCAATGTTTCACTTAATAAGAGAAATATGTGAGCTTTGTGAACGATATAGGTCCTTTGAGCTGAAAAGTGACTACCCTTACGTGAAAGGAAGTCTTGCTTGTAGGAAGACACAGAGCCTGGGATTTTACTCCATTTCTGAAGGGAAACACATAGCACAGTTCTCTTCCAAAAAACACACTGTGCTTCAGAGCAAGAAACACGCTCTAGCTTTCTAGAGTCTATAAAAGAGCAGGAAAGTTGGCTGGGCTCAGAAGCTAAGTACGGTGTTTACTACACATACGGACCACATCTAGTTCAACTCTGCCTCTGAAACTGATACAAACCACAGGTCCTCTAACATCCAATGATTTTCAGGTAAGAGCGACAAATGTGTGAGCTCCTGAAAGATGTAGCTTCGTTTGAGCTGAAAAGGGACTGCGTTTACTTGAAATGAAGTCTTGCTTTTAGGAAGACACAGAGCCTGGGATTTAAATCCATTTCTGAAGGGAAACACACAGCACAGTTCTCATCCATGAAACACACTGTGCTTTAGAGCAAGAAACACGCACTTGCTTTCTAGGGTATCTATTAGAGCAGAAAAGGTGAGTGTACTCTGAACAAAAGAACAATATTTACTATACATACAGATCCTATGTAGTTCATCTTTGCTTCTGAAACTGATACAGTCCTAAGGTCCTCTAACATCCAATGCTTGTCAGTTAATAAGAGAAATATGTGAGCTTCGTGAACGATGTAGGTCCATTGAGCTGAAAAGTGACTACCCTTACATGAAAAGCAGTCTTGCTGGTAGGAAGACAAAGAGCATGGGATTTAACTCAATTTCTGAAGGGAAACACACAGCACAGTTCTCATCCATGAAACACACTCTGCTTTAGAGCAAGAAGCCCGCTCTTGCTTCCTAGAGTCTCTAATACAGCAGGAAACGTGAGTGTGCACAGAAACAAAGAACGGTGTTTACCACACATATAGACCACATCTAGTTCAAATTGCTTCTGAAACTGATACAAACCACAGGATTTCTAACATCCAATGCTTTTCAGTTAAGAGTGAGAAACGTGTGAGCTTCGTGAACGATATTGCTTCTTTTGAGCATAAAAAGGGACTGAGTTTAGCAGAAATGAAGTCTTGCTTGTAGGAAGACACAGAACATGGGATTTAACTCCTTTTCTGAAGGGAAATACACAGCACAGTTCTCATCCATGAAACACACTCTGCTTTAGAGCAAGAAGCACTCTCTTGCTTTCTAGAGTCTCTAATACAGCAGGAAACGTGGGTGTGCTCAGAACAAAAGTACGGTGTTTCCTACACATACGGACCATATCTAGTTCCACTCTGCTTCTGAAACTGATCCAAACCACAGGTACACTAACATCCAGTGATTTTCATTTAGAGCGAGAAACGTGTGAGCTTCCTGCTCAATGTAGCTTCCTTTGAGCTGAAAAAGGACTGCGTTTACTTAAAACGAAGTCTTGCCTATAGGAAGACACAGAGCCTGGGATTTAACTCCATTTCAAATGGGAAACACTCTGCACATTTCTCATCCATGAAACACACTGTCCTTTAGAGCAAGAAGCACGCTATTGCTTTCTAGAGTCTCTAATACAGCAGGAAACGTGGGTGTTCTCAAAACAAAAACCGGTGTTTCCTACACATACTGTCCATATCTAGTTCAACTCTCCTTCTGAAACTGATGCAAACCGCAGGTCCTCTAAATTCCAATTCTTTTCAGGTAAGGGCCAGAAACGTATGAGCTTCGTGAACAATGTAGCTTCGTTGGAGCTGAAAAGGGACTGCGTTTACTTGAAATGAAGTCTTGCTTGAAGGAAGACACAGAACCTGGGATTTAATTCCACTTCTGAAGGAAAACACATAGCACAGTTCTCATCCATGAAACCCACTGTGCTTTAAAGCAAGAAGCACACTCTTGGTTTCTTGAGTCTCTAATACAGCAGGAAACGTGGGTGTGGTCAGAACAAAAGTATGGTGTTTACTACACATATGGACCATATCTACTTCAAGTCTGCTTCTGAAACTGATACAAACCTCAGGTCCTTTAACATCCAATGCTTCAGTTAATAAGAGAAATATGTGAGCTTTGTGAACGATATAAGTCCTTTGAGCTGAAAAGTGACTACCCTTATGTGAAAGGAAGTCTTGCTTGTAGGAAGACACAGAGCCTGGGATTTTACTCCATTTCTGAAGGGAAACACATAGCACAGTTCTCATCCATGAAACACACTGTGCTTCAGAGCAAGAAACACGCTCTTGCTTTCTAGAGTCAATAAAAGAGCAGGAAAGTTGGGTGGGCTCAGAAGCTAAGTACGGTGTTTACTATACATACAGACCACATCTAGTTCAACTCTGCCTCTGAAACTGATACAAACCACAGGTCCTCTAACATCCAATGATTTTCAGGTAAGAGCGACAAATGTGTGAGCTCCTGAAAGATGTAGCTTCGTTTGAGCTGAAAAGGGACTGTGTTTACTTGAAACAAATTCTTGATTGTTTGAAGACACAGAGACTGGGATTTAACTCCATTTAAAGGGAAACACTCAGCACAGTTCTCATCCATGAAAAACACTGTGCTTTAGAGCAGGAAGCATGCTCTTGGTTTCTTGAGTCTCTAATAAAGCAGGAAATGTTGGTGTTCACAAAACAAAAAACAGTGTTTCCTGCACATACAGACCATATCTAGTTCAACTCTCCTTCTGAAACTGATAGAAACCACAGGTCTTCTAAAATCCAATTCTTTTCAGTTAAGACCGAGAAACTTGTGAGCTTTGTGAACGATGTAGCTTCGATTCAGATGTAAAGGGACTGCGTTTATTTGAAACAAAGTCTTGATTGTAGGGAGACACAGAGCCTGGGATTTTACTCCATTTCTGAAGGGAAACACACAACACAGTTCTCATCCATGAAACACACTGTTCTTCAGAGCAAGAAACACGCTTTTACTTTCTAGAGTCTATAATAGAGCAGGAAACCAGGATGTGCTCAGAACAAAAGAAGAGTGTTTACTATACATACGGACCATATCTAGTTCAACTCTGCTTCTGAAACTGATATAAACCACAGGTCCTCTAACGTCCAATACTTGTCAGTTAATAAGAGAAATGTGTGAGCTTTGAGAACGATGTAGCTTCGTTTGAGCTGAAAAGGCACTGCGTTTACCTGAAAGGAAGTTTTGCTTGTAGGAAGACACAGAGCCTGGGATTTAACTCCATTTCTGAAGTGAAACACACAACACAGTTCTCATCCATGAAACACTCTTTGCTTTAGAGCAAGACGCACGCTCTTTTTTTCTAGAGTCTCTAATACAGCAGGAAACGTGGGTGTTCTGAAAACAAAAGACGGTATATCCTACATATACGGATCATATCTAGTTCAACTCTCCTTCTGAAACTGATAGAAACCACAGGTATTCTAACATCCAATGCTTGTCAGTTAATAAGAGAAATGTGTGAGATTTGTGAACGATGAAGCTTTGTTTGAGCTGAAAAGGGACTGTGTTTACCTGAAACGAAGTCTTGCTTGTAGGAAGACACAGCGCCTGGGATTTAACTCCCTTTCTAAAGAGAAACACTCTGCGCAATTCTCATCCATGAAACACACTGTGCTTTAGAGCAAGAAGCATGCTCTTGCTTTCTACAGTCTCTAATACAGCAAGAAACGTGGGTGTTCTCAAAACAAAAAACGGTGTTTTGACACATACGGGCCGTATCTAGTTCAACTCTCCTTCTGAAACTGATACAAACCACAGATCCCCTAAATTCCAATTCTTTTCAGTTAAGAGCGAGAAACGTGTGAGCTTCGTTAACCAGGTAGCTTCGTTTGAGCTGAAAAGTGACTGTGTTTACTTGAAAAGAACTCTTGCTTGGAGGAAGACACAGAACCTGGGATTTAACAACATTTCTGAAGGGAAACACACAGCACAGTTCTCATCCATGAAACACACTCTGCTTTCGAGCAAGAAGCACACTCTTCCTTCTAGAGTCTCTAATACAACAGGAAATGTGAGTGAGCACAGAACCAAAGAATGGTGTTTCCTAAACATACGGACCATATCTAGTTCAACTCTCCTTCTGAAACTGATACAAACCGCAGTTCCTCTAAAATGCAATTATTTTCAGTTAGGAGTGAGAAACTTGTGAGCTTCGTGAATGATAGAGCTTCATTTGAGCTGAAAAGGGACTGCGTTTACTTGAAATAATGTCTTGCTTGTAGGAAGACACAGAACCTAGGATTTAACTCCATTTGTGAAGGGAAACTCACAGCACAGTTATTATCCATTACACACACTCTGCTTTAGAGCAAGAAGCACACTTTTGCTTTCTATAGTCTCTAATGCAGCAGGAAACGTTGGTGTGCTCAGAACAAAGTACGGTGTTTACTACACTTACAGACCATATCCTGTTCAACTTGGTTCTGAAAATGATACAAACCACAGGTCCTCTAACATCCTATGATTTTCATTTAAGAGCAAGAAACATGTGAGCTTCGTGAACGATGTAGCTTCGTTTGAGCTGAAAAGGCACTGTGTTAACCTTAAACGAAGTCTTGTTTGTAGGAAGACACAGAGCCTGATATTTTACTCCATTTCTGTAGGGAAACACACAGCACAATTCTCATCCATGAAACACACTGTGCTTCAGAGCAAGAAACACGCTCTTGCATTCTAGAGTCTATAATAGAGCAAGAAACATAGGTGTGCTCAGAAGCTAAGTACGGTGTTTACTACACATACAGATCACATCTAGTTCAACTCTGCTTCCGTAACTGATACAAACCACTGCTCCTCTAACATCCAATGATTTTCATGTAAGAGCGACAAATGTGTGAGCTTCCTGAACGATGTAGCTTCGTTTGAGCTGAAAACGGACTGTGTTTACTTGAAACGAAGTATTGCTTGTAGGAAGACACAGAGCCTGGGATTTACCTCCATTTCTAAAGGGAAAAACCCAGCACAGTTCTCATCCAGGAAACACACTGTGCTTTAGAGCAAGAAGCACGCTCTTGGTTTCTTGAGTCTCTAATACAGCAGGAAACCTGGGTGTGCTAGAACAAAAGAACAGTGTTTTCTATACAAACGGACCATATCTAGTTCAACTCTGCTTCTGAAACTGATATAAACCACAGGTCCTCTAACGTCCAATACTTGTCAGGTAATAAGAGAAATGTGTGAGCTTTGAGAATGATGTAGCTTCGTTTGAGCCGAAAAGGCACTGCGTTTACCTGAAAGGAAGTCTTGCTTGTAGGAAGAAACAGAGACTGGGATTTCACTCCATTTCTGAAGTGAAACACACAGCACAGTTTTCATCCATGAAATACACTTTGCTTTAGAGTAAGATGCACGCTCTTTCTTTCTATGGTCTCTAATACAGCAGGAAATGTTGGTGTTCTCCAAACAAAAAACGTTGTTTCCTACACATACAGACCAAATCTAGTTCAACTCTCCTTCTGAAACTGATACAAACCACAGGTGCTCTAAAATCCAATTCTTTTCAGTTAAGAGCAAGAAAGTTGTGAGCTTCGTGAATGATGGAGCTTCGTTTCAGCTGAAAATGGACTGCGTTTAATTGAAACGAAGTCTTGCTGGTAGGAAGACACAGAGCCTGGGATTCCACACCATTTCTAAAGGGAAACACTCAGCACAGTTCTCATCCATGAAACCCACTGTGCTTTAGAGCAAGAAGCACGCTATTGGTTTTTTGAGTCTCTAATACAGCAGGAAACGTGGGTGTGGTCAGAAGAAAAGTATGGTGTTTACTACACATATGGACCATATCTACTTCAAGTCTGCTTCTGAAACTGATACAAACCTCAGGTCCTTTAATATCCAATGTTTCACTTAATAAGAGAAATATGTGAGCTTTGTGAACGATATAGGTCCTTTGAGCTGAAAAGTGACTACCCTTACGTGAAAGGAAGTCTTGCTTGTAGGAAGACACAGAGCCTGGGATTTTACTCCATTTCTGAAGGGAAACACATAGCACAGTTCTCTTCCAAAAAACACACTGTGCTTCAGAGCAAGAAACACGCTCTAGCTTTCTAGAGTCTATAAAAGAGCAGGAAAGTTGGCTGGGCTCAGAAGCTAAGTACGGTGTTTACTATACATACGGACCACATCTAGTTCAACTCTGCCTCTGAAACTGATACAAACCACAGGTCCTCTAACATCCAATGATTTTCAGGTAAGAGCGACAAATGTGTGAGCTCCTGAAAGATGTAGCTTCGTTTGAGCTGAAAAGGGACTGCGTTTACTTGAAATGAAGTCTTGCTTTTAGGAAGACACAGAGCCTGGGATTTAAATCCATTTCTGAAGGGAAACACACAGCACAGTTCTCATCCATGAAACACACTGTGCTTTAGAGCAAGAAACACGCACTTGCTTTCTAGGGTATCTATTAGAGCAGAAAAGGTGAGTGTACTCTGAACAAAAGAACAATATTTACTATACATACAGATCCTATGTAGTTCATCTTTGCTTCTGAAACTGATACAGTCCTAAGGTCCTCTAACATCCAATGCTTGTCAGTTAATAAGAGAAATATGTGAGCTTCGTGAACGATGTAGGTCCATTGAGCTGAAAAGTGACTACCCTTACATGAAAAGCAGTCTTGCTGGTAGGAAGACAAAGAGCATGGGATTTAACTCAATTTCTGAAGGGAAACACACAGCACAGTTCTCATCCATGAAACACACTCTGCGTTAGAGCAAGAAGCCCGCTCTTGCTTCCTAGAGTCTCTAATACAGCAGGAAACGTGAGTGTGCACAGAAACAAAGAACGGTGTTTACCACACATATAGACCACATCTAGTTCAAATTGCTTCTGAAACTGATACAAACCACAGGATTTCTAACATCCAATGCTTTTCAGTTAAGAGTGAGAAACGTGTGAGCTTCGTGAACGATATTGCTTCTTTTGAGCATAAAAAGGGACTGAGTTTAGCAGAAATGAAGTCTTGCTTGTAGGAAGACACAGAACATGGGATTTAACTCCTTTTCTGAAGGGAAATACACAGCACAGTTCTCATCCATGAAACACACTCTGCTTTAGAGCAAGAAGCACTCTCTTGCTTTCTAGAGTCTCTAATACAGCAGGAAACGTGGGTGTGCTCAGAACAAAAGTACGGTGTTTCCTACACATACGGACCATATCTAGTTCCACTCTGCTTCTGAAACTGATCCAAACCACAGGTACACTAACATCCAGTGATTTTCATTTAGAGCGAGAAACGTGTGAGCTTCCTGCTCAATGTAGCTTCCTTTGAGCTGAAAAAGGACTGCGTTTACTTAAAACGAAGTCTTGCCTATAGGAAGACACAGAGCCTGGGATTTAACTCCATTTCAAATGGGAAACACTCTGCACATTTCTCATCCATGAAACACACTGTGCTTTAGAGCAAGAAGCACGCTATTGCTTTCTAGAGTCTCTAATACAGCAGGAAACGTGGGTGTTCTCAAAACAAAAACCGGTGTTTCCTACACATACTGTCCATATCTAGTTCAACTCTCCTTCTGAAACTGATGCAAACCGCAGGTCCTCTAAATTCCAATTCTTTTCAGGTAAGGGCCAGAAATGTATGAGCTTCGTGAACAATGTAGCTTCGTTGGAGCTGAAAAGGGACTGCGTTTACTTGAAATGAAGTCTTGCTTGAAGGAAGACACAGAACCTGGGATTTAATTCCACTTCTGAAGGAAAACACATAGCACAGTTCTCATCCATGAAACCCACTGTGCTTTAAAGCAAGAAGCACACTCTTGGTTTCTTGAGTCTCTAATACAGCAGGAAACGTGGGTGTGGTCAGAACAAAAGTATGGTGTTTACTACACATATGGACCATATCTACTTCAAGTCTGCTTCTGAAACTGATACAAACCTCAGGTCCTTTAACATCCAATGCTTCAGTTAATAAGAGAAATATGTGAGCTTTGTGAACGATATAAGTCCTTTGAGCTGAAAAGTGACTACCCTTATGTGAAAGGAAGTCTTGCTTGTAGGAAGACACAGAGCCTGGGATTTTACTCCATTTCTGAAGGGAAACACATAGCACAGTTCTCATCCATGAAACACACTGTGCTTCAGAGCAAGAAACACGCTCTTGCTTTCTAGAGTCAATAAAAGAGCAGGAAAGTTGGGTGGGCTCAGAAGCTAAGTACGGTGTTTACTATACATACAGACCACATCTAGTTCAACTCTGCCTCTGAAACTGATACAAACCACAGGTCCTCTAACATCCAATGATTTTCAGGTAAGAGCGACAAATGTGTGAGCTCCTGAAAGATGTAGCTTCGTTTGAGCTGAAAAGGGACTGTGTTTACTTGAAACAAATTCTTGATTGTTTGAAGACACAGAGACTGGGATTTAACTCCATTTAAAGGGAAACACTCAGCACAGTTCTCATCCATGAAAAACACTGTGCTTTAGAGCAGGAAGCATGCTCTTGGTTTCTTGAGTCTCTAATAAAGCAGGAAATGTTGGTGTTCACAAAACAAAAAACAGTGTTTCCTGCACATACAGACCATATCTAGTTCAACTCTCCTTCTGAAACTGATAGAAACCACAGGTCTTCTAAAATCCAATTCTTTTCAGTTAAGACCGAGAAACTTGTGAGCTTTGTGAACGATGTAGCTTCGATTCAGATGTAAAGGGACTGCGTTTATTTGAAACAAAGTCTTGATTGTAGGGAGACACAGAGCCTGGGATTTTACTCCATTTCTGAAGGGAAACACACAACACAGTTCTCATCCATGAAACACACTGTTCTTCAGAGCAAGAAACACGCTTTTACTTTCTAGAGTCTATAATAGAGCAGGAAACCAGGATGTGCTCAGAACAAAAGAAGAGTGTTTACTATACATACGGACCATATCTAGTTCAACTCTGCTTCTGAAACTGATATAAACCACAGGTCCTCTAACGTCCAATACTTGTCAGTTAATAAGAGAAATGTGTGAGCTTTGAGAACGATGTAGCTTCGTTTGAGCTGAAAAGGCACTGCGTTTACCTGAAAGGAAGTTTTGCTTGTAGGAAGACACAGAGCCTGGGATTTAACTCCATTTCTGAAGTGAAACACACAACACAGTTCTCATCCATGAAACACTCTTTGCTTTAGAGCAAGACGCACGCTCTTTTTTTCTAGAGTCTCTAATACAGCAGGAAACGTGGGTGTTCTGAAAACAAAAGACGGTATATCCTACATATACGGATCATATCTAGTTCAACTCTCCTTCTGAAACTGATAGAAACCACAGGTATTCTAACATCCAATGCTTGTCAGTTAATAAGAGAAATGTGTGAGATTTGTGAACGATGAAGCTTTGTTTGAGCTGAAAAGGGACTGTGTTTACCTGAAATGAAGTCTTGCTTGTAGGAAGACACAGCGCCTGGGATTTAACTCCCTTTCTAAAGAGAAACACTCTGCGCAATTCTCATCCATGAAACACACTGTGCTTTAGAGCAAGAAGCATGCTCTTGCTTTCTACAGTCTCTAATACAGCAAGAAACGTGGGTGTTCTCAAAACAAAAAACGGTGTTTTGACACATACGGGCCGTATCTAGTTCAACTCTCCTTCTGAAACTGATACAAACCACAGATCCCCTAAATTCCAATTCTTTTCAGTTAAGAGCGAGAAACGTGTGAGCTTCGTTAACCAGGTAGCTTCGTTTGAGCTGAAAAGTGACTGTGTTTACTTGAAAAGAACTCTTGCTTGGAGGAAGACACAGAACCTGGGATTTAACAACATTTCTGAAGGGAAACACACAGCACAGTTCTCATCCATGAAACACACTCTGCTTTCGAGCAAGAAGCACACTCTTCCTTCTAGAGTCTCTAATACAACAGGAAATGTGAGTGAGCACAGAACCAAAGAATGGTGTTTCCTAAACATACGGACCATATCTAGTTCAACTCTCCTTCTGAAACTGATACAAACCGCAGTTCCTCTAAAATGCAATTATTTTCAGTTAGGAGTGAGAAACTTGTGAGCTTCGTGAATGATAGAGCTTCATTTGAACTGAAAAGGGACTGCGTTTACTTGAAATAATGTCTTGCTTGTAGGAAGACACAGAACCTAGGATTTAACTCCATTTGTGAAGGGAAACTCACAGCACAGTTATTATCCATTACACACACTCTGCTTTAGAGCAAGAAGCACACTTTTGCTTTCTATAGTCTCTAATGCAGCAGGAAACGTTGGTGTGCTCAGAACAAAGTACGGTGTTTACTACACTTACAGACCATATCCTGTTCAACTTGGTTCTGAAAATGATACAAACCACAGGTCCTCTAACATCCTATGATTTTCATTTAAGAGCAAGAAACATGTGAGCTTCGTGAACGATGTAGCTTCGTTTGAGCTGAAAAGGCACTGTGTTAACCTTAAACGAAGTCTTGTTTGTAGGAAGACACAGAGCCTGATATTTTACTCCATTTCTGTAGGGAAACACACAGCACAATTCTCATCCATGAAACACACTGTGCTTCAGAGCAAGAAACACGCTCTTGCATTCTAGAGTCTATAATAGAGCAAGAAACATAGGTGTGCTCAGAAGCTAAGTACGGTGTTTACTACACATACAGATCACATCTAGTTCAACTCTGCTTCCGTAACTGATACAAACCACTGCTCCTCTAACATCCAATGATTTTCATGTAAGAGCGACAAATGTGTGAGCTTCCTGAACGATGTAGCTTCGTTTGAGCTGAAAACGGACTGTGTTTACTTGAAACGAAGTATTGCTTGTAGGAAGACACAGAGCCTGGGATTTACCTCCATTTCTAAAGGGAAAAACCCAGCACAGTTCTCATCCAGGAAACACACTGTGCTTTAGAGCAAGAAGCACGCTCTTGGTTTCTTGAGTCTCTAATACAGCAGGAAACCTGGGTGTGCTAGAACAAAAGAACAGTGTTTTCTATACAAACGGACCATATCTAGTTCAACTCTGCTTCTGAAACTGATATAAACCACAGGTCCTCTAACGTCCAATACTTGTCAGGTAATAAGAGAAATGTGTGAGCTTTGAGAATGATGTAGCTTCGTTTGAGCCGAAAAGGCACTGCGTTTACCTGAAAGGAAGTCTTGCTTGTAGGAAGAAACAGAGACTGGGATTTCACTCCATTTCTGAAGTGAAACACACAGCACAGTTTTCATCCATGAAATACACTTTGCTTTAGAGTAAGATGCACGCTCTTTCTTTCTATGGTCTCTAATACAGCAGGAAATGTTGGTGTTCTCCAAACAAAAAACGTTGTTTCCTACACATACAGACCAAATCTAGTTCAACTCTCCTTCTGAAACTGATACAAACCACAGGTGCTCTAAAATCCAATTCTTTTCAGTTAAGAGCAAGAAAGTTGTGAGCTTCGTGAATGATGGAGCTTCGTTTCAGCTGAAAATGGACTGCGTTTAATTGAAACGAAGTCTTGCTGGTAGGAAGACACAGAGCCTGGGATTCCACACCATTTCTAAAGGGAAACACTCAGCACAGTTCTCATCCATGAAACCCACTGTGCTTTAGAGCAAGAAGCACGCTATTGGTTTTTTGAGTCTCTAATACAGCAGGAAACGTGGGTGTGGTCAGAAGAAAAGTATGGTGTTTACTACACATATGGACCATATCTACTTCAAGTCTGCTTCTGAAACTGATACAAACCTCAGGTCCTTTAATATCCAATGTTTCACTTAATAAGAGAAATATGTGAGCTTTGTGAACGATATAGGTCCTTTGAGCTGAAAAGTGACTACCCTTACGTGAAAGGAAGTCTTGCTTGTAGGAAGACACAGAGCCTGGGATTTTACTCCATTTCTGAAGGGAAACACATAGCACAGTTCTCTTCCAAAAAACACACTGTGCTTCAGAGCAAGAAACACGCTCTAGCTTTCTAGAGTCTATAAAAGAGCAGGAAAGTTGGCTGGGCTCAGAAGCTAAGTGCGGTGTTTACTATACATACGGACCACATCTAGTTCAACTCTGCCTCTGAAACTGATACAAACCACAGGTCCTCTAACATCCAATGATTTTCAGGTAAGAGCGACAAATGTGTGAGCTCCTGAAAGATGTAGCTTCGTTTGAGCTGAAAAGGGACTGCGTTTACTTGAAATGAAGTCTTGCTTTTAGGAAGACACAGAGCCTGGGATTTAAATCCATTTCTGAAGGGAAACACACAGCACAGTTCTCATCCATGAAACACACTGTGCTTTAGAGCAAGAAACACGCACTTGCTTTCTAGGGTATCTATTAGAGCAGAAAAGGTGAGTGTACTCTGAACAAAAGAACAATATTTACTATACATACAGATCCTATGTAGTTCATCTTTGCTTCTGAAACTGATACAGTCCTAAGGTCCTCTAACATCCAATGCTTGTCAGTTAATAAGAGAAATATGTGAGCTTCGTGAACGATGTAGGTCCATTGAGCTGAAAAGTGACTACCCTTACATGAAAAGCAGTCTTGCTGGTAGGAAGACAAAGAGCATGGGATTTAACTCAATTTCTGAAGGGAAACACACAGCACAGTTCTCATCCATGAAACACACTCTGCTTTAGAGCAAGAAGCCCGCTCTTGCTTCCTAGAGTCTCTAATACAGCAGGAAACGTGAGTGTGCACAGAAACAAAGAACGGTGTTTACCACACATATAGACCACATCTAGTTCAAATTGCTTCTGAAACTGATACAAACCACAGGATTTCTAACATCCAATGCTTTTCAGTTAAGAGTGAGAAACGTGTGAGCTTCGTGAACGATATTGCTTCTTTTGAGCATAAAAAGGGACTGAGTTTAGCAGAAATGAAGTCTTGCTTGTAGGAAGACACAGAACATGGGATTTAACTCCTTTTCTGAAGGGAAATACACAGCACAGTTCTCATCCATGAAACACACTCTGCTTTAGAGCAAGAAGCACTCTCTTGCTTTCTAGAGTCTCTAATACAGCAGGAAACGTGGGTGTGCTCAGAACAAAAGTACGGTGTTTCCTACACATACGGACCATATCTAGTTCCACTCTGCTTCTGAAACTGATCCAAACCACAGGTACACTAACATCCAGTGATTTTCATTTAGAGCGAGAAACGTGTGAGCTTCCTGCTCAATGTAGCTTCCTTTGAGCTGAAAAAGGACTGCGTTTACTTAAAACGAAGTCTTGCCTATAGGAAGACACAGAGCCTGGGATTTAACTCCATTTCAAATGGGAAACACTCTGCACATTTCTCATCCATGAAACACACTGTGCTTTAGAGCAAGAAGCACGCTATTGCTTTCTAGAGTCTCTAATACAGCAGGAAACGTGGGTGTTCTCAAAACAAAAACCGGTGTTTCCTACACATACTGTCCATATCTAGTTCAACTCTCCTTCTGAAACTGATGCAAACCGCAGGTCCTCTAAATTCCAATTCTTTTCAGGTAAGGGCCAGAAATGTATGAGCTTCGTGAACAATGTAGCTTCGTTGGAGCTGAAAAGGGACTGCGTTTACTTGAAATGAAGTCTTGCTTGAAGGAAGACACAGAACCTGGGATTTAATTCCACTTCTGAAGGAAAACACATAGCACAGTTCTCATCCATGAAACCCACTGTGCTTTAAAGCAAGAAGCACACTCTTGGTTTCTTGAGTCTCTAATACAGCAGGAAACGTGGGTGTGGTCAGAACAAAAGTATGGTGTTTACTACACATATGGACCATATCTACTTCAAGTCTGCTTCTGAAACTGATACAAACCTCAGGTCCTTTAACATCCAATGCTTCAGTTAATAAGAGAAATATGTGAGCTTTGTGAACGATATAAGTCCTTTGAGCTGAAAAGTGACTACCCTTATGTGAAAGGAAGTCTTGCTTGTAGGAAGACACAGAGCCTGGGATTTTACTCCATTTCTGAAGGGAAACACATAGCACAGTTCTCATCCATGAAACACACTGTGCTTCAGAGCAAGAAACACGCTCTTGCTTTCTAGAGTCAATAAAAGAGCAGGAAAGTTGGGTGGGCTCAGAAGCTAAGTACGGTGTTTACTATACATACAGACCACATCTAGTTCAACTCTGCCTCTGAAACTGATACAAACCACAGGTCCTCTAACATCCAATGATTTTCAGGTAAGAGCGACAAATGTGTGAGCTCCTGAAAGATGTAGCTTCGTTTGAGCTGAAAAGGGACTGTGTTTACTTGAAACAAATTCTTGATTGTTTGAAGACACAGAGACTGGGATTTAACTCCATTTAAAGGGAAACACTCAGCACAGTTCTCATCCATGAAAAACACTGTGCTTTAGAGCAGGAAGCATGCTCTTGGTTTCTTGAGTCTCTAATAAAGCAGGAAATGTTGGTGTTCACAAAACAAAAAACAGTGTTTCCTGCACATACAGACCATATCTAGTTCAACTCTCCTTCTGAAACTGATAGAAACCACAGGTCTTCTAAAATCCAATTCTTTTCAGTTAAGACCGAGAAACTTGTGAGCTTTGTGAACGATGTAGCTTCGATTCAGATGTAAAGGGACTGCGTTTATTTGAAACAAAGTCTTGATTGTAGGGAGACACAGAGCCTGGGATTTTACTCCATTTCTGAAGGGAAACACACAACACAGTTCTCATCCATGAAACACACTGTTCTTCAGAGCAAGAAACACGCTTTTACTTTCTAGAGTCTATAATAGAGCAGGAAACCAGGGTGTGCTCAGAACAAAAGAAGAGTGTTTACTATACATACGGACCATATCTAGTTCAACTCTGCTTCTGAAACTGATATAAACCACAGGTCCTCTAACGTCCAATACTTGTCAGTTAATAAGAGAAATGTGTGAGCTTTGAGAACGATGTAGCTTCGTTTGAGCTGAAAAGGCACTGCGTTTACCTGAAAGGAAGTTTTGCTTGTAGGAAGACACAGAGCCTGGGATTTAACTCCATTTCTGAAGTGAAACACACAACACAGTTCTCATCCATGAAACACTCTTTGCTTTAGAGCAAGACGCACGCTCTTTTTTTCTAGAGTCTCTAATACAGCAGGAAACGTGGGTGTTCTGAAAACAAAAGACGGTATATCCTACATATACGGATCATATCTAGTTCAACTCTCCTTCTGAAACTGATACAAACCACAGGTATTCTAACATCCAATGCTTGTCAGTTAATAAGAGAAATGTGTGAGATTTGTGAATGATGAAGCTTTGTTTGAGCTGAAAAGGGACTGCGTTTACCTGAAACGAAGTCTTGCTTGTAGGAAGACACAGTGCCTGGGATTTAACTCCCTTTCTAAAGAGAAACACTCTGCGCAATTCTCATCCATGAAACACACTGTGCTTTAGAGCAAGAAGCATGCTCTTGCTTTCTACAGTCTCTAATACAGCAAGAAACGTTGGTGTTCTCAAAACAAAAAACGGTGTTTTGACACATACGGAACATATCTAGTTCAACTCTCCTTCTGAAACTGATACAAACCACAGATCCCCTAAATTCCAATTCTTTTCAGTTAAGAGTGAGAAACGTGTGAGCTTCGTTAACCAGGTAGCTTCGTTTGAGCTGAAAAGTGACTGTGTTTACTTGAAAAGAAGTCTTGCTTGGAGGAAGACACAGAACCTGGGATTTAACAACATTTCTGAAGGGAAACACACAGCACAGTTCTCATCCATGAAACACACTCTGCTTTCGAGCAAGAAGCACACTCTTGCTTCTAGAGTCTCTAATACAACAGGAAATGTGAGTGAGCACAGAACCAAAGAATGGTGTTTCCTAAACATACGGACCATATCTAGTTCAACTCTCCTTCTGAAACTGATACAAACCGCAGTTCCTCTAAAATGCAATTATTTTCAGTTAGGAGTGAGAAACTTGTGCGCTTCGTGAATGATAGAGCTTCATTTGAGCTGAAAAGGGACTGTGTTTACTTGAAATAATGTCTTGCTTGTAGGAAGACACAGAACCTAGGATTTAACTCCATTTGTGAAGGGAAACTCACAGCACAGTTATTATCCATTACACACACTCTGCTTTAGAGCAAGAAGCACACTTTTGCTTTCTATAGTCTCTAATGCAGCAGGAAACGTTGGTGTGCTCAGAACAAAGTACGGTGTTTACTACACTTACAGACCATATCCTGTTCAACTTGGTTCTGAAAATGATACAAACCACAGGTCCTCTAACATCCTATGATTTTCATTTAAGAGCAAGAAACATGTGAGCTTCGTGAACGATGTAGCTTCGTTTGAGCTGAAAAGGCACTGTGTTAACCTTAAACGAAGTCTTGTTTGTAGGAAGACACAGAGCCTGATATTTTACTCCATTTCTGTAGGGAAACACACAGCACAATTCTCATCCATGAAACACACTGTGCTTCAGAGCAAGAAACGCGCTCTTGCATTCTAGAGTCTATAATAGAGCAAGAAACATAGGTGTGCTCAGAAGCTAAGTACGGTGTTTACTACACATACAGATCACATCTAGTTCAACTCTGCTTCCGTAACTGATACAAACCACCGCTCCTCTAACATCCAATGATTTTCAAGTAAGAGCGACAAATGTGTGAGCTTCCTGAACGATGTAGCTTCGTTTGAGCTGAAAACGGACTGTGTTTACTTGAAACGATGTATTGCTTGTAGGAAGACACAGAGCCTGGGATTTACCTCCATTTCTAAAGGGAAAAACCCAGCACAGTTCTCATCCAGGAAACACACTGTGCTTTAGAGCAAGAAGCACGCTCTTGGTTTCTTGAGTCTCTAATACAGCAGGAAAATTGTGTGTGCTTGAACAAAAGAACAGTGTTTTCTATACAAACGGACCATATCTAGTTCAACTCTGCTTCTGAAACTGATATAAACCACAGGTCCTCTAACGTCCAATACTTGTCAGTTAATAAGAGAAATGTGTGAGCTTTGAGAACGATGTAGCTTCGTTTGAGCTGAAAAGGCACTGCGTTTACCTGAAAGGAAGTTTTGCTTGTAGGAAGACACAGAGCCTGGGATTTAACTCCATTTCTGAAGTGAAACACACAGGACAGTTTTCATCCATGAAACACTCTTTGCTTTAGAGCAAGACGCACGCTCTTGTTTTCTAGAGTCTCTAATACAGCAGGAAACGTGAGTGTTCTCAAAACAAAAAACAGAATATCCTACATATACGGATCATATCTAGTTCAACTCTCCTTCTGAAACTGATACAAACCACAGGTATTCTAACATCCAATGCTTGTCAGTTAATAAGAGAAATGTGTGAGATTTGTGAACGATGAAGCTTTGTTTGAGCTGAAAAAGGACTGCGTTTACCGGAAACGAAGTCTTGCTTGTTAGAAGACACAGAGCCTGAAATTTAAATCCATTTCAAGGGAAACACATAGCACAGTTCTCATCCATGATACATACTGTCCTTCAGAGCAAGACGCACGCTCTTGCTTTCTAGAGTCTCTAATACAGCAGGAAAAGTGGGTGTGCTCAGAACAAAAGTATGGTGTTTACTACACATACGGACCATATCTAGTTCAAGTCTGCTTCTGAAAATGATACAAACCTCAGGTCCTCTAACATCCAATGCTTGTCAGTTAGAAAGAGAAATATGTGAGCTTTGTGAACGATTTAGGTCCTTTGAGCTGAAAAGAGACTACCCTTTCCTGAAAAGAAGTCTTGCTTGTAGGAACACACAGAGCCTGGGATTTAACTCCATTTCTAAAGGGAAACACACAGCACCTTTCCCATCGATGAAACACATTGTGCTTTAGAGGAAGAAGCACGCTCTTGCTTTCCAGAGTATCTAATACAGCATTAAACGTGGGTGTGCACAGAACAAAAGAACGAAGTTTACAACACATACGGACCATATCTAGTTCAACTCTGCTTCTGAAACTGATACAAACCACAGGTCCTCTAACATCCAATGCTTTCAGTTAAGAGTGAGAAACGTGTGAGCTTCAAGAACAATGTAGCTTCGTATGAGCTGAAAAGGGACTGTGTTTACTTGAAATGAAGTCTTGCTTGAAGGAAGACACAGAACCTGGGATTTAATTCCACTTCTGAAGGAAAACACATAGCACAGTTCTCATCCATGAAACCCACTGTGCTTTAGAGCAAGAAGCACACTCTTGGTTTCTTGAGTCTCTAATACAGCAGGAAACGTGGGTGTGGTCAGAACAAAAGTATGGTGTTTACTACACATATGGACCATATCTACTTCAAGTCTGCTTCTGAAACTGATACAAACCTCAGGTCCTTTAACATCCAATGTTTCAGTTAATAAGAGAAATATGTGAGCTTCGTGAACGATATAAGTCCTTTGAGCTGAAAAGTGACTACCCTTACGTGAAAGGAAGTCTTGCTTGTAGGAAGACACAGAGCCTGGGATTTTACTCCATTAATGAAGGGAAACACATAGCACAGTTCTCATCCATGAAACACACTGTGCTTCAGAGCAAGAAACACGCTCTTGCTTTCTAGAGTCAATAAAAGAGCAGGAAAGTTGGGTGGGCTCAGAAGCTAAGTACGGTGTTTACTATACAAACAGACCACATCTAGTTCAACTCTGCCTCTGAAACTGATACAAACCACAGGTCCTCTAACATCCAATGATTTTCAGGTAAGAGCAACAAATGTGTGAGCTCCTGAAAGATGTAGCTTCGTTTGAGCTGAAAAGGGACTGTGTTTACTTGAAACAAAGTCTTGATTGTTTGAAGACACAGAGACTGGGATTTAACTCCATTTAAAGGGAAACACTCAGCACAGTTCTCATCCATGAAAAACACTGTGCTTTAGAGCAGGTAGCACGCTCTTGGTTTCTTGAGTCTCTAATAAAGCAGGAAACGTTGGTGTTCACAAAACAAAAAACGGTGTTTCCTGCACATACAGACCATATCTAGTTCAACTCTCCTTCTGAAACTGATAGAAACCACAGGTCTTCTAAAATCCAATTCTTTTCAGTTAAGACCGAGAAACTTGTGAGCTTTGTGAACGATGTAGCTTCGATTCAGATGTAAAGGGACTGCGTTTATTTGAAACAAAGTCTTGATTGTAGGGAGACACAGAGCCTGGGATTTTACTCCATTTCTGAAGGGAAACACACAACACAGTTCTCATCCATGAAACACACTGTTCTTCAGAGCAAGAAACACGCTTTTACTTTCTAGAGTCTATAATAGAGCAGGAAACCAGGGTGTGCTCAGAACAAAAGAAGAGTGTTTACTATACATACGGACCATATCTAGTTCAACTCTGCTTCTGAAACTGATATAAACCACAGGTCCTCTAACGTCCAATACTTGTTAGTTAATAAGAGAAATGTGTGAGCTTTGAGAACGATGTAGCTTCGTTTGAGCTGAAAAGGCACTGCGTTTACCTGAAAGGAAGTTTTGCTTTAGGAAGACACAGAGCCTGGGATTTAACTCCATTTCTGAAGTGAAGCACACAGGACAGTTCTCATCCATGAAACACTCTTTGCTTTAGAGCAAGACACACGCTCTTTTTTTCTAGCGTCTCTAAAACAGCAGGAAACTTGTGTGTTCTGAAATCAAAAAACGGTATATCCTTCATATACGGATCATATCTAGTTCAACTCTCCTTCTGAAACTGATACAAACCACAGGTATTCTAACATCCAATGCTTGTCAGTTAATAAGAGAAATGTGTGAGATTTGTGAACGATGAAGCTTTGTTTGAGCTGAAAAGGGACTGCGTTTACCTGAAACGAAGTCTTGCTTGTAGGAAGACACAGCACCTGGGATTTAACTCCCTTTCTAAAGAGAAACACTCTGCACAATTCTCATCCATGAAACACACTGTGCTTTAGAGCAAGAAGCATGCTCTTGCTTTCTACAGTCTCTAATACAGCAAGAAACGTGGGTGTTCTCAAAACAAAAAACGGTGTTTTGACACATACAGACCGTATCTAGTTCAACTCTCCTTCTGAAACTGATACAAACCACAGATCCCCTAAATTCCAATTCTTTTCAGTTAAGAGTGAGAAACGTGTGAGCTTCGTTAACCAGGTAGCTTCGTTTGAGCTGAAAAGTGACTGTGTTTACTTGAAAAGAAGTCTTGCTTGGAGGAAGACACAGAACCTGGGATTTAACAACATTTCTGAAGGGAAACACACAGCACAGTTCTCATCCATGAAACACACTCTGCTTTCGAGCAAGAAGCACGCTCTTGCTTTCTAGAGTCTCTAATACAACAGGAAATGTGAGCGAGCACAGAACCAAAGAATGGTGTTTCCTAAACATACGGACCATATCTAGTTCAACTCTCCTTCTGAAACTGATACAAACCGCAGTTCCTCTAAAATGCAATTATTTTCAGTTAGGAGTGAGAAACTTGTGAGCTTCGTGAATGATAGAGCTTCATTTGAGCTGAAAAGGGACTGTGTTTACTTGAAATAATGTCTTGCTTGTAGGAAGACACAGAACCTAGGATTTAACTCCATTTGTGAAGGGAAACTCACAGCACAGTTATTATCCATTACACACACTCTGCTTTAGAGCAAGAAGCACACTTTTGCTTTCTATAGTCTCTAATGCAGCAGGAAACGTTGGTGTGCTCAGAACAAAGTACGGTGTTTACTACACTTACAGACCATATCCTGTTCAACTTGGTTCTGAAAATGATACAAACCACAGGTCCTCTAACATCCTATGATTTTCATTTAAGAGCAAGAAACATGTGAGCTTCGTGAACGATGTAGCTTCGTTTGAGCTGAAAAGGCACTGTGTTAACCTTAAACGAAGTCTTGTTTGTAGGAAGACACAGAGCCTGATATTTTACTCCATTTCTGTAGGGAAACACACAGCACAATTCTCATCCATGAAACACACTGTGCTTCAGAGCAAGAAACACGCTCTTGTATTCTAGAGTCTATAATAGAGCAAGAAACATAGGTGTGCTCAGAAGCTAAGTACGGTGTTTACTACACATACAGATCACATCTAGTTCAACTCTGCTTCCGTAACTGATACAAACCACTGCTCCTCTAACATCCAATGATTTTCATGTAAGAGCGACAAATGTGTGAGCTTCCTGAACGATGTAGCTTCGTTTGAGCTGAAAACGGACTGTGTTTACTTGAAACGAAGTATTGCTTGTAGGAAGACACAGAGCCTGGGATTTACCTCCATTTCTAAAGGGAAAAACCCAGCACAGTTCTCATCCAGGAAACACACTGTGCTTTAGAGCAAGAAGCACGCTCTTGGTTTCTTGAGTCTCTAATACAGCAGGAAACCTGGGTGTGCTAGAACAAAAGAACAGTGTTTTCTATACAAACGGACCATATCTAGTTCAACTCTGCTTCTGAAACTGATATAAACCACAGGTCCTCTAACGTCCAATACTTGTCAGGTAATAAGAGAAATGTGTGAGCTTTGAGAATGATGTAGCTTCGTTTGAGCCGAAAAGGCACTGCGTTTACCTGAAAGGAAGTCTTGCTTGTAGGAAGAAACAGAGACTGGGATTTCACTCCATTTCTGAAGTGAAACACACAGCACAGTTTTCATCCATGAAATACACTTTGCTTTAGAGTAAGATGCACGCTCTTTCTTTCTATGGTCTCTAATACAGCAGGAAATGTTGGTGTTCTCCAAACAAAAAACGTTGTTTCCTACACATACAGACCAAATCTAGTTCAACTCTCCTTCTGAAACTGATACAAACCACAGGTGCTCTAAAATCCAATTCTTTTCAGTTAAGAGCAAGAAAGTTGTGAGCTTCGTGAATGATGGAGCTTCGTTTCAGCTGAAAATGGACTGCGTTTAATTGAAACGAAGTCTTGCTGGTAGGAAGACACAGAGCCTGGGATTCCACACCATTTCTAAAGGGAAACACTCAGCACAGTTCTCATCCATGAAACCCACTGTGCTTTAGAGCAAGAAGCACGCTATTGGTTTTTTGAGTCTCTAATACAGCGGGGAAATGTGGGTGTGGTCAGAAGAAAAGTATGGTGTTTACTACACATATGGACCATATCTACTTCAAGTCTGCTTCTGAAACTGATACAAACCTCAGGTCCTTTAATATCCAATGTTTCACTTAATAAGAGAAATATGTGAGCTGTGTGAACGATATAGGTCCTTTGAGCTGAAAAGTGACTACCCTTACGTGAAAGGAAGTCTTGCTTGTAGGAAGACACAGAGCCTGGGATTTTACTCCATTTCTGAAGGGAAACACATAGCACAGTTCTCTTCCAAAAAACACACTGTGCTTCAGAGCAAGAAACACGCTCTAGCTTTCTAGAGTCTATAAAAGAGCAGGAAAGTTGGCTGGGCTCAGAAGCTAAGTACGGTGTTTACTACACATACGGACCACATCTAGTTCAACTCTGCCTCTGAAACTGATACAAACCACAGGTCCTCTAACATCCAATGATTTTCAGGTAAGAGCGACAAATGTGTGAGCTCCTGAAAGATGTAGCTTCGTTTGAGCTGAAAAGGGACTGCGTTTACTTGAAATGAAGTCTTGCTTTTAGGAAGACACAGAGCCTGGGATTTAAATCCATTTCTGAAGGGAAACACACAGCACAGTTCTCATCCATGAAACACACTGTGCTTTAGAGCAAGAAACACGCACTTGCTTTCTAGGGTATCTATTAGAGCAGAAAAGGTGAGTGTACTCTGAACAAAAGAACAATATTTACTATACATACAGATCCTATGTAGTTCATCTTTGCTTCTGAAACTGATACAGTCCTAAGGTCCTCTAACATCCAATGCTTGTCAGTTAATAAGAGAAATATGTGAGCTTCGTGAACGATGTAGGTCCATTGAGCTGAAAAGTGACTACCCTTACATGAAAAGCAGTCTTGCTGGTAGGAAGACAAAGAGCATGGGATTTAACTCAATTTCTGAAGGGAAACACACAGCACAGTTCTCATCCATGAAACACACTCTGCTTTAGAGCAAGAAGCCCGCTCTTGCTTCCTAGAGTCTCTAATACAGCAGGAAACGTGAGTGTGCACAGAAACAAAGAACGGTGTTTACCACACATATAGACCACATCTAGTTCAAATTGCTTCTGAAACTGATACAAACCACAGGATTTCTAACATCCAATGCTTTTCAGTTAAGAGTGAGAAACGTGTGAGCTTCGTGAACGATATTGCTTCTTTTGAGCATAAAAAGGGACTGAGTTTAGCAGAAATGAAGTCTTGCTTGTAGGAAGACACAGAACATGGGATTTAACTCCTTTTCTGAAGGGAAATACACAGCACAGTTCTCATCCATGAAACACACTCTGCTTTAGAGCAAGAAGCACTCTCTTGCTTTCTAGAGTCTCTAATACAGCAGGAAACGTGGGTGTGCTCAGAACAAAAGTACGGTGTTTCCTACACATACGGACCATATCTAGTTCCACTCTGCTTCTGAAACTGATCCAAACCACAGGTACACTAACATCCAGTGATTTTCATTTAGAGCGAGAAACGTGTGAGCTTCCTGCTCAATGTAGCTTCCTTTGAGCTGAAAAAGGACTGCGTTTACTTAAAACGAAGTCTTGCCTATAGGAAGACACAGAGCCTGGGATTTAACTCCATTTCAAATGGGAAACACTCTGCACATTTCTCATCCATGAAACACACTGTCCTTTAGAGCAAGAAGCACGCTATTGCTTTCTAGAGTCTCTAATACAGCAGGAAACGTGGGTGTTCTCAAAACAAAAACCGGTGTTTCCTACACATACTGTCCATATCTAGTTCAACTCTCCTTCTGAAACTGATGCAAACCGCAGGTCCTCTAAATTCCAATTCTTTTCAGGTAAGGGCCAGAAACGTATGAGCTTCGTGAACAATGTAGCTTCGTTGGAGCTGAAAAGGGACTGCGTTTACTTGAAATGAAGTCTTGCTTGAAGGAAGACACAGAACCTGGGATTTAATTCCACTTCTGAAGGAAAACACATAGCACAGTTCTCATCCATGAAACCCACTGTGCTTTAAAGCAAGAAGCACACTCTTGGTTTCTTGAGTCTCTAATACAGCAGGAAACGTGGGTGTGGTCAGAACAAAAGTATGGTGTTTACTACACATATGGACCATATCTACTTCAAGTCTGCTTCTGAAACTGATACAAACCTCAGGTCCTTTAACATCCAATGCTTCAGTTAATAAGAGAAATATGTGAGCTTTGTGAACGATATAAGTCCTTTGAGCTGAAAAGTGACTACCCTTACGTGAAAGGAAGTCTTGCTTGTAGGAAGACACAGAGCCTGGGATTTTACTCCATTTCTGAAGGGAAACACATAGCACAGTTCTCATCCATGAAACACACTGTGCTTCAGAGCAAGAAACACGCTCTTGCTTTCTAGAGTCAATAAAAGAGCAGGAAAGTTGGGTGGGCTCAGAAGCTAAGTACGGTGTTTACTATACATACAGACCACATCTAGTTCAACTCTGCCTCTGAAACTGATACAAACCACAGGTCCTCTAACATCCAATGATTTTCAGGTAAGAGCGACAAATGTGTGAGCTCCTGAAAGATGTAGCTTCGTTTGAGCTGAAAAGGGACTGTGTTTACTTGAAACAAATTCTTGATTGTTTGAAGACACAGAGACTGGGATTTAACTCCATTTAAAGGGAAACACTCAGCACAGTTCTCATCCATGAAAAACACTGTGCTTTAGAGCAGGAAGCATGCTCTTGGTTTCTTGAGTCTCTAATAAAGCAGGAAATGTTGGTGTTCACAAAACAAAAAACAGTGTTTCCTGCACATACAGACCATATCTAGTTCAACTCTCCTTCTGAAACTGATAGAAACCACAGGTCTTCTAAAATCCAATTCTTTTCAGTTAAGACCGAGAAACTTGTGAGCTTTGTGAACGATGTAGCTTCGATTCAGATGTAAAGGGACTGCGTTTATTTGAAACAAAGTCTTGATTGTAGGGAGACACAGAGCCTGGGATTTTACTCCATTTCTGAAGGGAAACACACAACACAGTTCTCATCCATGAAACACACTGTTCTTCAGAGCAAGAAACACGCTTTTACTTTCTAGAGTCTATAATAGAGCAGGAAACCAGGATGTGCTCAGAACAAAGAAGAGTGTTTACTATACATACGGACCATATCTAGTTCAACTCTGCTTCTGAAACTGATATAAACCACAGGTCCTCTAACGTCCAATACTTGTCAGTTAATAAGAGAAATGTGTGAGCTTTGAGAACGATGTAGCTTCGTTTGAGCTGAAAAGGCACTGCGTTTACCTGAAAGGAAGTTTTGCTTGTAGGAAGACACAGAGCCTGGGATTTAACTCCATTTCTGAAGTGAAACACACAACACAGTTCTCATCCATGAAACACTCTTTGCTTTAGAGCAAGACGCACGCTCTTTTTTTCTAGAGTCTCTAATACAGCAGGAAACGTGGGTGTTCTGAAAACAAAAGACGGTATATCCTACATATACGGATCATATCTAGTTCAACTCTCCTTCTGAAACTGATAGAAACCACAGGTATTCTAACATCCAATGCTTGTCAGTTAATAAGAGAAATGTGTGAGATTTGTGAACGATGAAGCTTTGTTTGAGCTGAAAAGGGACTGTGTTTACCTGAAACGAAGTCTTGCTTGTAGGAAGACACAGCGCCTGGGATTTAACTCCCTTTCTAAAGAGAAACACTCTGCGCAATTCTCATCCATGAAACACACTGTGCTTTAGAGCAAGAAGCATGCTCTTGCTTTCTACAGTCTCTAATACAGCAAGAAACGTGGGTGTTCTCAAAACAAAAAACGGTGTTTTGACACATACGGGCCGTATCTAGTTCAACTCTCCTTCTGAAACTGATACAAACCACAGATCCCCTAAATTCCAATTCTTTTCAGTTAAGAGCGAGAAACGTGTGAGCTTCGTTAACCAGGTAGCTTCGTTTGAGCTGAAAAGTGACTGTGTTTACTTGAAAAGAACTCTTGCTTGGAGGAAGACACAGAACCTGGGATTTAACAACATTTCTGAAGGGAAACACACAGCACAGTTCTCATCCATGAAACACACTCTGCTTTCGAGCAAGAAGCACACTCTTCCTTCTAGAGTCTCTAATACAACAGGAAATGTGAGTGAGCACAGAACCAAAGAATGGTGTTTCCTAAACATACGGACCATATCTAGTTCAACTCTCCTTCTGAAACTGATACAAACCGCAGTTCCTCTAAAATGCAATTATTTTCAGTTAGGAGTGAGAAACTTGTGAGCTTCGTGAATGATAGAGCTTCATTTGAGCTGAAAAGGGACTGCGTTTACTTGAAATAATGTCTTGCTTGTAGGAAGACACAGAACCTAGGATTTAACTCCATTTGTGAAGGGAAACTCACAGCACAGTTATTATCCATTACACACACTCTGCTTTAGAGCAAGAAGCACACTTTTGCTTTCTATAGTCTCTAATGCAGCAGGAAACGTTGGTGTGCTCAGAACAAAGTACGGTGTTTACTACACTTACAGACCATATCCTGTTCAACTTGGTTCTGAAAATGATACAAACCACAGGTCCTCTAACATCCTATGATTTTCATTTAAGAGCAAGAAACATGTGAGCTTCGTGAACGATGTAGCTTCGTTTGAGCTGAAAAGGCACTGTGTTAACCTTAAACGAAGTCTTGTTTGTAGGAAGACACAGAGCCTGATATTTTACTCCATTTCTGTAGGGAAACACACAGCACAATTCTCATCCATGAAACACACTGTGCTTCAGAGCAAGAAACACGCTCTTGCATTCTAGAGTCTATAATAGAGCAAGAAACATAGGTGTGCTCAGAAGCTAAGTACGGTGTTTACTACACATACAGATCACATCTAGTTCAACTCTGCTTCCGTAACTGATACAAACCACTGCTCCTCTAACATCCAATGATTTTCATGTAAGAGCGACAAATGTGTGAGCTTCCTGAACGATGTAGCTTCGTTTGAGCTGAAAACGGACTGTGTTTACTTGAAACGAAGTATTGCTTGTAGGAAGACACAGAGCCTGGGATTTACCTCCATTTCTAAAGGGAAAAACCCAGCACAGTTCTCCTCCAGGAAACACACTGTGCTTTAGAGCAAGAAGCACGCTCTTGGTTTCTTGAGTCTCTAATACAGCAGGAAACCTGGGTGTGCTAGAACAAAAGAACAGTGTTTTCTATACAAACGGACCATATCTAGTTCAACTCTGCTTCTGAAACTGATATAAACCACAGGTCCTCTAACGTCCAATACTTGTCAGGTAATAAGAGAAATGTGTGAGCTTTGAGAATGATGTAGCTTCGTTTGAGCCGAAAAGGCACTGCGTTTACCTGAAAGGAATTCTTGCTTGTAGGAAGAAACAGAGACTGGGATTTCACTCCATTTCTGAAGTGAAACACACAGCACAGTTTTCATCCATGAAATACACTTTGCTTTAGAGTAAGATGCACGCTCTTTCTTTCTATGGTCTCTAATACAGCAGGAAATGTTGGTGTTCTCCAAACAAAAAACGTTGTTTCCTACACATACAGACCAAATCTAGTTCAACTCTCCTTCTGAAACTGATACAAACCACAGGTGCTCTAAAATCCAATTCTTTTCAGTTAAGAGCAAGAAAGTTGTGAGCTTCGTGAATGATGGAGCTTCGTTTCAGCTGAAAATGGACTGCGTTTAATTGAAACGAAGTCTTGCTGGTAGGAAGACACAGAGCCTGGGATTCCACACCATTTCTAAAGGGAAACACTCAGCACAGTTCTCATCCATGAAACCCACTGTGCTTTAGAGCAAGAAGCACGCTATTGGTTTTTTGAGTCTCTAATACAGCAGGAAACGTGGGTGTGGTCAGAAGAAAAGTATGGTGTTTACTACACATATGGACCATATCTACTTCAAGTCTGCTTCTGAAACTGATACAAACCTCAGGTCCTTTAATATCCAATGTTTCACTTAATAAGAGAAATATGTGAGCTTTGTGAACGATATAGGTCCTTTGAGCTGAAAAGTGACTACCCTTACGTGAAAGGAAGTCTTGCTTGTAGGAAGACACAGAGCCTGGGATTTTACTCCATTTCTGAAGGGAAACACATAGCACAGTTCTCTTCCAAAAAACACACTGTGCTTCAGAGCAAGAAACACGCTCTAGCTTTCTAGAGTCTATAAAAGAGCAGGAAAGTTGGCTGGGCTCAGAAGCTAAGTACGGTGTTTACTACACATACGGACCACATCTAGTTCAACTCTGCCTCTGAAACTGATACAAACCACAGGTCCTCTAACATCCAATGATTTTCAGGTAAGAGCGACAAATGTGTGAGCTCCTGAAAGATGTAGCTTCGTTTGAGCTGAAAAGGGACTGCGTTTACTTGAAATGAAGTCTTGCTTTTAGGAAGACACAGAGCCTGGGATTTAAATCCATTTCTGAAGGGAAACACACAGCACAGTTCTCATCCATGAAACACACTGTGCTTTAGAGCAAGAAACACGCACTTGCTTTCTAGGGTATCTATTAGAGCAGAAAAGGTGAGTGTACTCTGAACAAAAGAACAATATTTACTATACATACAGATCCTATGTAGTTCATCTTTGCTTCTGAAACTGATACAGTCCTAAGGTCCTCTAACATCCAATGCTTGTCAGTTAATAAGAGAAATATGTGAGCTTCGTGAACGATGTAGGTCCATTGAGCTGAAAAGTGACTACCCTTACATGAAAAGCAGTCTTGCTGGTAGGAAGACAAAGAGCATGGGATTTAACTCAATTTCTGAAGGGAAACACACAGCACAGTTCTCATCCATGAAACACACTCTGCTTTAGAGCAAGAAGCCCGCTCTTGCTTCCTAGAGTCTCTAATACAGCAGGAAACGTGAGTGTGCACAGAAACAAAGAACGGTGTTTACCACACATATAGACCACATCTAGTTCAAATTGCTTCTGAAACTGATACAAACCACAGGATTTCTAACATCCAATGCTTTTCAGTTAAGAGTGAGAAACGTGTGAGCTTCGTGAACGATATTGCTTCTTTTGAGCATAAAAAGGGACTGAGTTTAGCAGAAATGAAGTCTTGCTTGTAGGAAGACACAGAACATGGGATTTAACTCCTTTTCTGAAGGGAAATACACAGCACAGTTCTCATCCATGAAACACACTCTGCTTTAGAGCAAGAAGCACTCTCTTGCTTTCTAGAGTCTCTAATACAGCAGGAAACGTGGGTGTGCTCAGAACAAAAGTACGGTGTTTCCTACACATACGGACCATATCTAGTTCCACTCTGCTTCTGAAACTGATCCAAACCACAGGTACACTAACATCCAGTGATTTTCATTTAGAGCGAGAAACGTGTGAGCTTCCTGCTCAATGTAGCTTCCTTTGAGCTGAAAAAGGACTGCGTTTACTTAAAACGAAGTCTTGCCTATAGGAAGACACAGAGCCTGGGATTTAACTCCATTTCAAATGGGAAACACTCTGCACATTTCTCATCCATGAAACACACTGTCCTTTAGAGCAAGAAGCACGCTATTGCTTTCTAGAGTCTCTAATACAGCAGGAAACGTGGGTGTTCTCAAAACAAAAACCGGTGTTTCCTACACATACTGTCCATATCTAGTTCAACTCTCCTTCTGAAACTGATGCAAACCGCAGGTCCTCTAAATTCCAATTCTTTTCAGGTAAGGGCCAGAAACGTATGAGCTTCGTGAACAATGTAGCTTCGTTGGAGCTGAAAAGGGACTGCGTTTACTTGAAATGAAGTCTTGCTTGAAGGAAGACACAGAACCTGGGATTTAATTCCACTTCTGAAGGAAAACACATAGCACAGTTCTCATCCATGAAACCCACTGTGCTTTAAAGCAAGAAGCACACTCTTGGTTTCTTGAGTCTCTAATACAGCAGGAAACGTGGGTGTGGTCAGAACAAAAGTATGGTGTTTACTACACATATGGACCATATCTACTTCAAGTCTGCTTCTGAAACTGATACAAACCTCAGGTCCTTTAACATCCAATGCTTCAGTTAATAAGAGAAATATGTGAGCTTTGTGAACGATATAAGTCCTTTGAGCTGAAAAGTGACTACCCTTACGTGAAAGGAAGTCTTGCTTGTAGGAAGACACAGAGCCTGGGATTTTACTCCATTTCTGAAGGGAAACACATAGCACAGTTCTCATCCATGAAACACACTGTGCTTCAGAGCAAGAAACACGCTCTTGCTTTCTAGAGTCAATAAAAGAGCAGGAAAGTTGGGTGGGCTCAGAAGCTAAGTACGGTGTTTACTATACATACAGACCACATCTAGTTCAACTCTGCCTCTGAAACTGATACAAACCACAGGTCCTCTAACATCCAATGATTTTCAGGTAAGAGCGACAAATGTGTGAGCTCCTGAAAGATGTAGCTTCGTTTGAGCTGAAAAGGGACTGTGTTTACTTGAAACAAATTCTTGATTGTTTGAAGACACAGAGACTGGGATTTAACTCCATTTAAAGGGAAACACTCAGCACAGTTCTCATCCATGAAAAACACTGTGCTTTAGAGCAGGAAGCATGCTCTTGGTTTCTTGAGTCTCTAATAAAGCAGGAAATGTTGGTGTTCACAAAACAAAAAACAGTGTTTCCTGCACATACAGACCATATCTAGTTCAACTCTCCTTCTGAAACTGATAGAAACCACAGGTCTTCTAAAATCCAATTCTTTTCAGTTAAGACCGAGAAACTTGTGAGCTTTGTGAACGATGTAGCTTCGATTCAGATGTAAAGGGACTGCGTTTATTTGAAACAAAGTCTTGATTGTAGGGAGACACAGAGCCTGGGATTTTACTCCATTTCTGAAGGGAAACACACAACACAGTTCTCATCCATGAAACACACTGTTCTTCAGAGCAAGAAACACGCTTTTACTTTCTAGAGTCTATAATAGAGCAGGAAACCAGGGTGTGCTCAGAACAAAAGAAGAGTGTTTACTATACATACGGACCATATCTAGTTCAACTCTGCTTCTGAAACTGATATAAACCACAGGTCCTCTAACGTCCAATACTTGTCAGTTAATAAGAGAAATGTGTGAGCTTTGAGAACGATGTAGCTTCGTTTGAGCTGAAAAGGCACTGCGTTTACCTGAAAGGAAGTTTTGCTTGTAGGAAGACACAGAGCCTGGGATTTAACTCCATTTCTGAAGTGAAACACACAACACAGTTCTCATCCATGAAACACTCTTTGCTTTAGAGCAAGACGCACGCTCTTTTTTTCTAGAGTCTCTAATACAGCAGGAAACGTGGGTGTTCTGAAAACAAAAGACGGTATATCCTACATATACGGATCATATCTAGTTCAACTCTCCTTCTGAAACTGATAGAAACCACAGGTATTCTAACATCCAATGCTTGTCAGTTAATAAGAGAAATGTGTGAGATTTGTGAATGATGAAGCTTTGTTTGAGCTGAAAAGGGACTGCGTTTACCTGAAACGAAGTCTTGCTTGTAGGAAGACACAGCGCCTGGGATTTAACTCCCTTTCTAAAGAGAAACACTCTGCGCAATTCTCATCCATGAAACACACTGTGCTTTAGAGCAAGAAGCATGCTCTTGCTTTCTACAGTCTCTAATACAGCAAGAAACGTGGGTGTTCTCAAAACAAAAAACGGTGTTTTGACACATACGGATCATATCTAGTTCAACTCTCCTTCTGAAACTGATACAAACCACAGATCCCCTAAATTCCAATTCTTTTCAGTTAAGAGTGAGAAACGTGTGAGCTTCGTTAACCAGGTAGCTTCGTTTGAGCTGAAAAGTGACTGTGTTTACTTGAAAAGAAGTCTTGCTTGGAGGAAGACACAGAACCTGGGATTTAACAACATTTCTGAAGGGAAACACACAGCACAGTTCTCATCCATGAAACACACTCTGCTTTCGAGCAAGAAGCACACTCTTGCTTCTAGAGTCTCTAATACAACAGGAAATGTGAGTGAGCACAGAACCAAAGAATGGTGTTTCCTAAACATACGGACCATATCTAGTTCAACTCTCCTTCTGAAACTGATACAAACCGCAGTTCCTCTAAAATGCAATTATTTTCAGTTAGGAGTGAGAAACTTGTGCGCTTCGTGAATGATAGAGCTTCATTTGAGCTGAAAAGGGACTGTGTTTACTTGAAATAATGTCTTGCTTGTAGGAAGACACAGAACCTAGGATTTAACTCCATTTGTGAAGGGAAACTCACAGCACAGTTATTATCCATTACACACACTCTGCTTTAGAGCAAGAAGCACACTTTTGCTTTCTATAGTCTCTAATGCAGCAGGAAACGTTGGTGTGCTCAGAACAAAGTACGGTGTTTACTACACTTACAGACCATATCCTGTTCAACTTGGTTCTGAAAATGATACAAACCACAGGTCCTCTAACATCCTATGATTTTCATTTAAGAGCAAGAAACATGTGAGCTTCGTGAACGATGTAGCTTCGTTTGAGCTGAAAAGGCACTGTGTTAACCTTAAACGAAGTCTTGTTTGTAGGAAGACACAGAGCCTGATATTTTACTCCATTTCTGTAGGGAAACACACAGCACAATTCTCATCCATGAAACACACTGTGCTTCAGAGCAAGAAACGCGCTCTTGCATTCTAGAGTCTATAATAGAGCAAGAAACATAGGTGTGCTCAGAAGCTAAGTACGGTGTTTACTACACATACAGATCACATCTAGTTCAACTCTGCTTCCGTAACTGATACAAACCACCGCTCCTCTAACATCCAATGATTTTCACGTAAGAGCGACAAATGTGTGAGCTTCCTGAACGATGTAGCTTCGATTGAGCTGAAAAGGGACTGTGTTTACTTGAAACGATGTATTGCTTGTAGGAAGACACAGAGCCTGGGATTTACCTCCATTTCTAAAGGGAAAAACCCAGCACAGTTCTCATCCAGGAAACACACTGTGCTTTAGAGCAAGAAGCACGCTCTTGGTTTCTTGAGTCTCTAATACAGCAGGAAAATTGTGTGTGCTTGAACAAAAGAACAGTGTTTTCTATACAAACGGACCATATCTAGTTCAACTCTGCTTCTGAAACTGATATAAACCACAGGTCCTCTAACGTCCAATACTTGTCAGTTAATAAGAGAAATGTGTGAGCTTTGAGAACGATGTAGCTTCGTTTGAGCTGAAAAGGCACTGCGTTTACCTGAAAGGAAGTTTTGCTTGTAGGAAGACACAGAGCCTGGGATTTAACTCCATTTCTGAAGTGAAACACACAGGACAGTTTTCATCCATGAAACACTCTTTGCTTTAGAGCAAGACGCACGCTCTTGTTTTCTAGAGTCTCTAATACAGCAGGAAACGTGAGTGTTCTCAAAACAAAAAACAGAATATCCTACATATACGGATCATATCTAGTTCAACTCTCCTTCTGAAACTGATACAAACCACAGGTATTCTAACATCCAATGCTTGTCAGTTAATAAGAGAAATGTGTGAGATTTGTGAACGATGAAGCTTTGTTTGAGCTGAAAAGGGACTGCGTTTACCTGAAACGAAGTCTTGCTTGTTAGAAGACACAGAGCCTGAGATTTAAATCCATTTCAAGGGAAACACATAGCACAGTTCTCATCCATGATACATACTGTCCTTCAGAGCAAGACGCACGCTCTTGCTTTCTAGAGTCTCTAATACAGCAGGAAAAGTGGGTGTGCTCAGAACAAAAGTACGGTGTTTACTACACATACGGACCATATCTAGTTCAAGTCTGCTTCTGAAAATGATACAAACCTCAGGTCCTCTAACATCCAATGCTTGTCAGTTAGAAAGAGAAATATGTGAGCTTTGTGAACGATTTAGGTCCTTTGAGCTGAAAAGAGACTACCCTTTCCTGAAAAGAAGTCTTGCTTGTAGGAACACACAGAGCCTGGGATTTAACTCCATTTCTAAAGGGAAACACACAGCACCTTTCCCATCGATGAAACACATTGTGCTTTAGAGGAAGAAGCACGCTCTTGCTTTCCAGAGTATCTAATACAGCATTAAACGTGGGTGTGCACAGAACAAAAGAACGAAGTTTACAACACATACGGACCATATCTAGTTCAACTCTGCGTCTGAAACTGATACAAACCACAGGTCCTCTAACATCCAATGCTTTCAGTTAAGAGTGAGAAACGTGTGAGCTTCAAGAACAATGTAGCTTCGTATGAGCTGAAAAGGGACTGTGTTTACTTGAAATGAAGTCTTGCTTGAAGGAAGACACAGAACCTGGGATTTAATTCCACTTCTGAAGGAAAACACATAGCACAGTTCTCATCCATGAAACCCACTGTGCTTTAGAGCAAGAAGCACACTCTTGGTTTCTTGAGTCTCTAATACAGCAGGAAACGTGGGTGTGGTCAGAACAAAAGTATGGTGTTTACTACACATATGGACCATATCTACTTCAAGTCTGCTTCTGAAACTGATACAAACCTCAGGTCCTTTAACATCCAATGTTTCAGTTAATAAGAGAAATATGTGAGCTTCATGAATGATATAAGTCCTTTGAGCTGAAAAGTGACTACCCTTACGTGAAAGGAAGTCTTGCTTGTAGGAAGACACAGAGCCTGGGATTTTACTCCATTAATGAAGGGAAACACATAGCACAGTTCTCATCCATGAAACACACTGTGCTTCAGAGCAAGAAACACGCTCTTGCTTTCTAGAGTCAATAAAAGAGCAGGAAAGTTGGGTGGGCTCAGAAGCTAAGTACGGTGTTTACTATACAAACAGACCACATCTAGTTCAATTCTGCCTCTGAAACTGATACAAACCACAGGTCCTCTAACATCCAATGATTTTCAGGTAAGAGCAACAAATGTGTGAGCTCCTGAAAGATGTAGCTTCGTTTGAGCTGAAAAGGGACTGTGTTTACTTGAAACAAAGTCTTGATTGTTTGAAGACACAGAGACTGGGATTTAACTCCATTTAAAGGGAAACACTCAGCACAGTTCTCATCCATGAAAAACACTGTGCTTTAGAGCAGGTAGCACGCTCTTGGTTTCTTGAGTCTCTAATAAAGCAGGAAACGTTGGTGTTCACAAAACAAAAAACGGTGTTTCCTGCACATACAGACCATATCTAGTTCAACTCTCCTTCTGAAACTGATAGAAACCACAGGTCTTCTAAAATCCAATTCTTTTCAGTTAAGACCGAGAAACTTGTGAGCTTTGTGAACGATGTAGCTTCGATTCAGATGTAAAGGGACTGCGTTTATTTGAAACAAAGTCTTGATTGTAGGGAGACACAGAGCCTGGGATTTTACTCCATTTCTGAAGGGAAACACACAACACAGTTCTCATCCATGAAACACACTGTTCTTCAGAGCAAGAAACACGCTTTTACTTTCTAGAGTCTATAATAGAGCAGGAAACCAGGGTGTGCTCAGAACAAAAGAAGAGTGTTTACTATACATACGGACCATATCAAGTTCAACTCTGCTTCTGAAACTGATATAAACCACAGGTCCTCTAACGTCCAATACTTGTTAGTTAATAAGAGAAATGTGTGAGCTTTGAGAACGATGTAGCTTCGTTTGAGCTGAAAAGGCACTGCGTTTACCTGAAAGGAAGTTTTGCTTTAGGAAGACACAGAGCCTGGGATTTAACTCCATTTCTGAAGTGAAGCACACAGGACAGTTCTCATCCATGAAACACTCTTTGCTTTAGAGCAAGACACACGCTCTTTTTTTCTAGCGTCTCTAAAACAGCAGGAAACTTGTGTGTTCTGAAATCAAAAAACGGTATATCCTTCATATACGGATCATATCTAGTTCAACTCTCCTTCTGAAACTGATACAAACCACAGGTATTCTAACATCCAATGCTTGTCAGTTAATAAGAGAAATGTGTGAGATTTGTGAACGATGAAGCTTTGTTTGAGCTGAAAAGGGACTGCGTTTACCTGAAACGAAGTCTTGCTTGTAGGAAGACACAGCACCTGGGATTTAACTCCCTTTCTAAAGAGAAACACTCTGCACAATTCTCATCCATGAAACACACTGTGCTTTAGAGCAAGAAGCATGCTCTTGCTTTCTACAGTCTCTAATACAGCAAGAAACGTGGGTGTTCTCAAAACAAAAAACGGTGTTTTGACACATACAGACCGTATCTAGTTCAACTCTCCTTCTGAAACTGATACAAACCACAGATCCCCTAAATTCCAATTCTTTTCAGTTAAGAGTGAGAAACGTGTGAGCTTCGTTAACCAGGTAGCTTCGTTTGAGCTGAAAAGTGACTGTGTTTACTGGAAAAGAAGTCTTGCTTGGAGGAAGACACAGAACCTGGGATTTAACAACATTTCTGAAGGGAAACACACAGCACAGTTCTCATCCATGAAACACACTCTGCTTTCGAGCAAGAAGCACGCTCTTGCTTTCTAGAGTCTCTAATACAACAGGAAATGTGAGCGAGCACAGAACCAAAGAATGGTGTTTCCTAAACATACGGACCATATCTAGTTCAACTCTCCTTCTGAAACTGATACAAACCGCAGTTCCTCTAAAATGCAATTATTTTCAGTTAGGAGTGAGAAACTTGTGCGCTTCGTGAATGATAGAGCTTCATTTGAGCTGAAAAGGGACTGTGTTTACTTGAAATAATGTCTTGCTTGTAGGAAGACACAGAACCTAGGATTTAACTCCATTTGTGAAGGGAAACTCACAGCACAGTTATTATCCATTACACACACTCTGCTTTAGAGCAAGAAGCACACTTTTGCTTTCTATAGTCTCTAATGCAGCAGGAAACGTTGGTGTGCTCAGAACAAAGTACGGTGTTTACTACACTTACAGACCATATCCTGTTCAACTTGGTTCTGAAAATGATACAAACCACAGGTCCTCTAACATCCTATGATTTTCATTTAAGAGCAAGAAACATGTGAGCTTCGTGAACGATGTAGCTTCGTTTGAGCTGAAAAGGCACTGTGTTAACCTTAAACGAAGTCTTGTTTGTAGGAAGACACAGAGCCTGATATTTTACTCCATTTCTGTAGGGAAACACACAGCACAATTCTCATCCATGAAACACACTGTGCTTCAGAGCAAGAAACACGCTCTTGTATTCTAGAGTCTATAATAGAGCAAGAAACATAGGTGTGCTCAGAAGCTAAGTACGGTGTTTACTACACATACAGATCACATCTAGTTCAACTCTGCTTCCGTAACTGATACAAACCACTGCTCCTCTAACATCCAATGATTTTCATGTAAGAGCGACAAATGTGTGAGCTTCCTGAACGATGTAGCTTCGTTTGAGCTGAAAACGGACTGTGTTTACTTGAAACGAAGTATTGCTTGTAGGAAGACACAGAGCCTGGGATTTACCTCCATTTCTAAAGGGAAAAACCCAGCACAGTTCTCATCCAGGAAACACACTGTGCTTTAGAGCAAGAAGCACGCTCTTGGTTTCTTGAGTCTCTAATACAGCAGGAAACCTGGGTGTGCTAGAACAAAAGAACAGTGTTTTCTATACAAACGGACCATATCTAGTTCAACTCTGCTTCTGAAACTGATATAAACCACAGGTCCTCTAACGTCCAATACTTGTCAGGTAATAAGAGAAATGTGTGAGCTTTGAGAATGATGTAGCTTCGTTTGAGCCGAAAAGGCACTGCGTTTACCTGAAAGGAAGTCTTGCTTGTAGGAAGAAACAGAGACTGGGATTTCACTCCATTTCTGAAGTGAAACACACAGCACAGTTTTCTTCCATGATATACACTTTGCTTTAGAGTAAGATGCACGCTCTTTCTTTCTATGGTCTCTAATACAGCAGGAAATGTTGGTGTTCTCCAAACAAAAAACGTTGTTTCCTACACATACAGACCAAATCTAGTTCAACTCTCCTTCTGAAACTGATACAAACCACAGGTGCTCTAAAATCCAATTCTTTTCAGTTAAGAGCAAGAAATTTGTGAGCTTCGTGAATGATGGAGCTTCGTTTCAGCTGAAAATGGACTGCGTTTAATTGAAACGAAGTCTTGCTGGTAGGAAGACACAGAGCATGGGATTCCACACCATTTCTAAATGGAAACACTCAGCACAGTTCTCATCCATGAAACCCACTGTGCTTTAGAGCAAGAAGCACGCTATTCGTTTTTTGAGTCTCTAATACAGCAGGAAACGTGGGTGTGGTCAGAAGAAAAGTATGGTGTTTACTACACATATGGACCATATCTACTTCAAGTCTGCTTCTGAAACTGATACAAACCTCAGGTCCTTTAATATCCAATGTTTCACTTAATAAGAGAAATATGTGAGCTGTGTGAACGATATAGGTCCTTTGAGCTGAAAAGTGACTACCCTTACGTGAAAGGAAGTCTTGCTTGTAGGAAGACACAGAGCCTGGGATTTTACTCCATTTCTGAAGGGAAACACATAGCACAGTTCTCTTCCAAAAAACACACTGTGCTTCAGAGCAAGAAACACGCTCTAGCTTTCTAGAGTCTATAAAAGAGCAGGAAAGTTGGCTGGGCTCAGAAGCTAAGTACGGTGTTTACTACACATACGGACCACATCTAGTTCAACTCTGCCTCTGAAACTGATACAAACCACAGGTCCTCTAACATCCAATGATTTTCAGGTAAGAGCGACAAATGTGTGAGCTCCTGAAAGATGTAGCTTCGTTTGAGCTGAAAAGGGACTGCGTTTACTTGAAATGAAGTCTTGCTTTTAGGAAGACACAGAGCCTGGGATTTAAATCCATTTCTGAAGGGAAACACACAGCACAGTTCTCATCCATGAAACACACTGTGCTTTAGAGCAAGAAACACGCACTTGCTTTCTAGGTTATCTATTAGAGCAGAAAAGGTGAGTGTACTCTGAACAAAAGAACAATATTTACTATACATACAGATCCTATGTAGTTCATCTTTGCTTCTGAAACTGATACAGTCCTAAGGTCCTCTAACATCCAATGCTTGTCAGTTAATAAGAGAAATATGTGAGCTTCGTGAACGATGTAGGTCCATTGAGCTGAAAAGTGACTACCCTTACATGAAAAGCAGTCTTGCTGGTAGGAAGACAAAGAGCATGGGATTTAACTCAATTTCTGAAGGGAAACACACAGCACAGTTCTCATCCATGAAACACACTCTGCTTTAGAGCAAGAAGCCCGCTCTTGCTTCCTAGAGTCTCTAATACAGCAGGAAACGTGAGTGTGCACAGAAACAAAGAACGGTGTTTACCACACATATAGACCACATCTAGTTCAAATTGCTTCTGAAACTGATACAAACCACAGGATTTCTAACATCCAATACTTTTCAGTTAAGAGTGAGAAACGTGTGAGCTTCGTGAACGATATTGCTTCTTTTGAGCATAAAAAGGGACTGAGTTTAGCAGAAATGAAGTCTTGCTTGTAGGAAGACACAGAACATGGGATTTAACTCCTTTTCTGAAGGGAAATACACAGCACAGTTCTCATCCATGAAACACACTCTGCTTTAGAGCAAGAAGCACTCTCTTGCTTTCTAGAGTCTCTAATACAGCAGGAAACGTGGGTGTGCTCAGAACAAAAGTACGGTGTTTCCTACACATACGGACCATATCTAGTTCCACTCTGCTTCTGAAACTGATCCAAACCACAGGTACACTAACATCCAGTGATTTTCATTTAGAGCGAGAAACGTGTGAGCTTCCTGCTCAATGTAGCTTCCTTTGAGCTGAAAAAGGACTGCGTTTACTTAAAACGAAGTCTTGCCTATAGGAAGACACAGAGCCTGGGATTTAACTCCATTTCAAATGGGAAACACTCTGCACATTTCTCATCCATGAAACACACTGTCCTTTAGAGCAAGAAGCACGCTATTGCTTTCTAGAGTCTCTAATACAGCAGGAAACGTGGGTGTTCTCAAAACAAAAACCGGTGTTTCCTACACATACTGTCCATATCTAGTTCAACTCTCCTTCTGAAACTGATGCAAACCGCAGGTCCTCTAAATTCCAATTCTTTTCAGGTAAGGGCCAGAAACGTATGAGCTTCGTGAACAATGTAGCTTCGTTGGAGCTGAAAAGGGACTGCGTTTACTTGAAATGAAGTCTTGCTTGAAGGAAGACACAGAACCTGGGATTTAATTCCACTTCTGAAGGAAAACACATAGCACAGTTCTCATCCATGAAACCCACTGTGCTTTAAAGCAAGAAGCACACTCTTGGTTTCTTGAGTCTCTAATACAGCAGGAAACGTGGGTGTGGTCAGAACAAAAGTATGGTGTTTACTACACATATGGACCATATCTACTTCAAGTCTGCTTCTGAAACTGATACAAACCTCAGGTCCTTTAACATCCAATGCTTCAGTTAATAAGAGAAATATGTGAGCTTTGTGAACGATATAAGTCCTTTGAGCTGAAAAGTGACTACCCTTACGTGAAAGGAAGTCTGGCTTGTAGGAAGACACAGAGCCTGGGATTTTACTCCATTTCTGAAGGGAAACACATAGCACAGTTCTCATCCATGAAACACACTGTGCTTCAGAGCAAGAAACACGCTCTTGCTTTCTAGAGTCAATAAAAGAGCAGGAAAGTTGGGTGGGCTCAGAAGCTAAGTACGGTGTTTACTATATATACAGACCACATCTAGTTCAACTCTGCCTCTGAAACTGATACAAACCACAGGTCCTCTAACATCCAATGATTTTCAGGTAAGAGCGACAAATGTGTGAGCTCCTGAAAGATGTAGCTTCGTTTGAGCTGAAAAGGGACTGTGTTTACTTGAAACAAATTCTTGATTGTTTGAAGACACAGAGACTGGGATTTAACTCCATTTAAAGGGAAACACTCAGCACAGTTCTCATCCATGAAAAACACTGTGCTTTAGAGCAGGAAGCATGCTCTTGGTTTCTTGAGTCTCTAATAAAGCAGGAAATGTTGGTGTTCACAAAACAAAAAACAGTGTTTCCTGCACATACAGACCATATCTAGTTCAACTCTCCTTCTGAAACTGATAGAAACCACAGGTCTTCTAAAATCCAATTCTTTTCAGTTAAGACCGAGAAACTTGTGAGCTTTGTGAACGATGTAGCTTCGATTCAGATGTAAAGGGACTGCGTTTATTTGAAACAAAGTCTTGATTGTAGGGAGACACAGAGCCTGGGATTTTACTCCATTTCTGAAGGGAAACACACAACACAGTTCTCATCCATGAAACACACTGTTCTTCAGAGCAAGAAACACGCTTTTACTTTCTAGAGTCTATAATAGAGCAGGAAACCAGGGTGTGCTCAGAACAAAAGAAGAGTGTTTACTATACATACGGACCATATCTAGTTCAACTCTGCTTCTGAAACTGATATAAACCACAGGTCCTCTAACGTCCAATACTTGTCAGTTAATAAGAGAAATGTGTGAGCTTTGAGAACGATGTAGCTTCGTTTGAGCTGAAAAGGCACTGCGTTTACCTGAAAGGAAGTTTTGCTTGTAGGAAGACACAGAGCCTGGGATTTAACTCCATTTCTGAAGTGAAACACACAACACAGTTCTCATCCATGAAACACTCTTTGCTTTAGAGCAAGACGCACGCTCTTTTTTTCTAGAGTCTCTAATACAGCAGGAAACGTGGGTGTTCTGAAAACAAAAGACGGTATATCCTACATATACGGATCATATCTAGTTCAACTCTCCTTCTGAAACTGATACAAACCACAGGTATTCTAACATCCAATGCTTGTCAGTTAATAAGAGAAATGTGTGAGATTTGTGAATGATGAAGCTTTGTTTGAGCTGAAAAGGGACTGCGTTTACCTGAAACGAAGTCTTGCTTGTAGGAAGACACAGCGCCTGGGATTTAACTCCCTTTCTAAAGAGAAACACTCTGCGCAATTCTCATCCATGAAACACACTGTGCTTTAGAGCAAGAAGCATGCTCTTGCTTTCTACAGTCTCTAATACAGCAAGAAACATTGGTGTTCTCAAAACAAAAAACGGTGTTTTGACACATACGGATCATATCTAGTTCAACTCTCCTTCTGAAACTGATACAAACCACAGATCCCCTAAATTCCAATTCTTTTCAGTTAAGAGTGAGAAACGTGTGAGCTTCGTTAACCAGGTAGCTTCGTTTGAGCTGAAAAGTGACTGTGTTTACTTGAAAAGAAGTCTTGCTTGGAGGAAGACACAGAACCTGGGATTTAACAACATTTCTGAAGGGAAACACACAGCACAGTTCTCATCCATGAAACACACTCTGCTTTCGAGCAAGAAGCACACTCTTGCTTCTAGAGTCTCTAATACAACAGGAAATGTGAGTGAGCACAGAACCAAAGAATGGTGTTTCCTAAACATACGGACCATATCTAGTTCAACTCTCCTTCTGAAACTGATACAAACCGCAGTTCCTCTAAAATGCAATTATTTTCAGTTAGGAGTGAGAAACTTGTGAGCTTCGTGAATGATAGAGCTTCATTTGAGCTGAAAAGGGACTGCGTTTACTTGAAATAATGTCTTGCTTGTAGGAAGACACAGAACCTAGGATTTAACTCCATTTGTGAAGGGAAACTCACAGCACAGTTATTATCCATTACACACACTCTGCTTTAGAGCAAGAAGCACACTTTTGCTTTCTATAGTCTCTAATGCAGCAGGAAACGTTGGTGTGCTCAGAACAAAGTACGGTGTTTACTACACTTACAGACCATATCCTGTTCAACTTGGTTCTGAAAATGATACAAACCACAGGTCCTCTAACATCCTATGATTTTCATTTAAGAGCAAGAAACATGTGAGCTTCGTGAACGATGTAGCTTCGTTTGAGCTGAAAAGGCACTGTGTTAACCTTAAACGAAGTCTTGTTTGTAGGAAGACACAGAGCCTGATATTTTACTCCATTTCTGTAGGGAAACACACAGCACAATTCTCATCCATGAAACACACTGTGCTTCAGAGCAAGAAACGTGCTCTTGCATTCTAGAGTCTATAATAGAGCAAGAAACATAGGTGTGCTCAGAAGCTAAGTACGGTGTTTACTACACATACAGATCACATCTAGTTCAACTCTGCTTCCGTAACTGATACAAACCACCGCTCCTCTAACATCCAATGATTTTCACGTAAGAGCGACAAATGTGTGAGCTTCCTGAACGATGTAGCTTCGATTGAGCTGAAAAGGGACTGTGTTTACTTGAAACGATGTATTGCTTGTAGGAAGACACAGAGCCTGGGATTTACCTCCATTTCTAAAGGGAAAAACCCAGCACAGTTCTCATCCAGGAAACACACTGTGCTTTAGAGCAAGAAGCACGCTCTTGGTTTCTTGAGTCTCTAATACAGCAGGAAAATTGTGTGTGCTTGAACAAAAGAACAGTGTTTTCTATACAAACGGACCATATCTAGTTCAACTCTGCTTCTGAAACTGATATAAACCACAGGTCCTCTAACGTCCAATACTTGTCAGTTAATAAGAGAAATGTGTGAGCTTTGAGAACGATGTAGCTTCGTTTGAGCTGAAAAGGCACTGCGTTTACCTGAAAGGAAGTTTTGCTTGTAGGAAGACACAGAGCCTGGGATTTAACTCCATTTCTGAAGTGAAACACACAGGACAGTTTTCATCCATGAAACACTCTTTGCTTTAGAGCAAGACGCACGCTCTTGTTTTCTAGAGTCTCTAATACAGCAGGAAACGTGAGTGTTCTCAAAACAAAAAACAGAATATCCTACATATACGGATCATATCTAGTTCAACTCTCCTTCTGAAACTGATACAAACCACAGGTCCTCTAACGTCCAATGCTTGTCAGTTAATAAGAGAAATGTGTGAGATTTGTGAACGATGAAGCTTTGTTTGAGCTGAAAAGGGACTGCGTTTACCTGAAACGAAGTCTTGCTTGTTAGAAGACACAGAGCCTGAGATTTAAATCCATTTCAAGGGAAACACATAGCACAGTTCTCATCCATGATACATACTGTCCTTCAGAGCAAGACGCACGCACTTGCTTTCTAGAGTCTCTAATACAGCAGGAAAAGTGGGTGTGCTCAGAACAAAAGTACGGTGTTTACTACACATATGGACCATATCTAGTTCAAGTCTGCTTCTGAAAATGATACAAACCTCAGGTCCTCTAACATCCAATGCTTGTCAGTTAGAAAGAGAAATATGTGAGCTTTGTGAACGATTTAGGTCCTTTGAGCTGAAAAGAGACTACCCTTTCCTGAAAAGAAGTCTTGCTTGTAGGAACACACAGAGCCTGGGATTTAACTCCGTTTCTAAAGGGAAACACACAGCACCTTTCCCATCGATGAAACACATTGTGCTTTAGAGGAAGAAGCACGCTCTTGCTTTCCAGAGTATCTAATACAGCATTAAACGTGGGTGTGCACAGAACAAAAGAACGAAGTTTACAACACATACGGACCATATCTAGTTCAACTCTGCTTCTGAAACTGATACAAACCACAGGTCCTCTAACATCCAATGCTTTCAGTTAAGAGTGAGAAACGTGTGAGCTTCAAGAACAATGTAGCTTCGTATGAGCTGAAAAGGGACTGTGTTTACTTGAAATGAAGTCTTGCTTGAAGGAAGACACAGAACCTGGGATTTAATTCCACTTCTGAAGGAAAACACATAGCACAGTTCTCATCCATGAAACCCACTGTGCTTTAGAGCAAGAAGCACACTCTTGGTTTCTTGAGTCTCTAATACAGCAGGAAACGTGGGTGTGGTCAGAACAAAAGTATGGTGTTTACTACACATATGGACCATATCTACTTCAAGTCTGCTTCTGAAACTGATACAAACCTCAGGTCCTTTAACATCCAATGTTTCAGTTAATAAGAGAAATATGTGAGCTTCGTGAACGATATAAGTCCTTTGAGCTGAAAAGTGACTACCCTTACGTGAAAGGAATTCTTGCTTGTAGGAAGACACAGAGCCTGGGATTTTACTCCATTAATGAAGGGAAACACATAGCACAGTTCTCATCCATGAAACACACTGTGCTTCAGAGCAAGAAACACGCTCTTGCTTTCTAGAGTCAATAAAAGAGCAGGAAAGTTGGGTGGGCTCAGAAGCTAAGTACGGTGTTTACTATACATACAGACCACATCTAGTTCAACTCTGCCTCTGAAACTGATACAAACCACAGGTCCTCTAACATCCAATGATTTTCAGGTAAGAGCAACAAATGTGTGAGCTCCTGAAAGATGTAGCTTCGTTTGAGCTGAAAAGGGACTGTGTTTACTTGAAACAAAGTCTTGATTGTTTGAAGACACAGAGACTGGGATTTAACTCCATTTAAAGGGAAACACTCAGCACAGTTCTCATCCATGAAAAACACTGTGCTTTAGAGCAGGTAGCACGCTCTTGGTTTCTTGAGTCTCTAATAAAGCAGGAAACGTTGGTGTTCACAAAACAAAAAACGGTGTTTCCTGCACATACAGACCATATCTAGTTCAACTCTCCTTCTGAAACTGATAGAAACCACAGGTCTTCTAAAATCCAATTCTTTTCAGTTAAGACCGAGAAACTTGTGAGCTTTGTGAACGATGTAGCTTCGATTCAGATGTAAAGGGACTGCGTTTATTTGAAACAAAGTCTTGATTGTAGGGAGACACAGAGCCTGGAATTTTACTCCATTTCTGAAGGGAAACACACAACACAGTTCTCATCCATGAAACACACTGTTCTTCAGAGCAAGAAACACGCTTTTACTTTCTAGAGTCTATAATAGAGCAGGAAACCAGGGTGTGCTCAGAACAAAAGAAGAGTGTTTACTATACATACGGACCATATCTAGTTCAACTCTGCTTCTGAAACTGATATAAACCACAGGTCCTCTAACGTCCAATACTTGTTAGTTAATAAGAGTAATGTGTGAGCTTTGAGAACGATGTAGCTTCGTTTGAGCTGAAAAGGCACTGCGTTTACCTGAAAGGAAGTTTTGCTTTAGGAAGACACAGAGCCTGGGATTTAACTCCATTTCTGAAGTGAAGCACACAGGACAGTTCTCATCCATGAAACACTCTTTGCTTTAGAGCAAGACACACGCTCTTTTTTTCTAGCATCTCTAAAACAGCAGGAAACTTGTGTGTTCTGAAATCAAAAAACGGTATATCCTTCATATACGGATCATATCTAGTTCAACTCTCCTTCTGAAACTGATACAAACCACAGGTATTCTAACATCCAATGCTTGTCAGTTAATAAGAGAAATGTGTGAGATTTGTGAACGATGAAGCTTTGTTTGAGCTGAAAAGGGACTGAGTTTACCTGAAACGAAGTCTTGCTTGTAGGAAGACACAGCGCCTGGGATTTAACTCCCTTTCTAAAGAGAAACACTCTGCACAATTCTCATCCATGAAACACACTGTGCTTTAGAGCAAGAAGCATGCTCTTGCTTTCTACAGTCTCTAATACAGCAAGAAACGTGGGTGTTCTCAAAACAAAAAACGGTGTTTTGACACATACAGACCGTATCTAGTTCAACTCTCCTTCTGAAACTGATACAAACCACAGATCCCCTAAATTCCAATTCTTTTCAGTTAAGAGTGAGAAACGTGTGAGCTTCGTTAACCAGGTAGCTTCGTTTGAGCTGAAAAGTGACTGTGTTTACTGGAAAAGAAGTCTTGCTTGGAGGAAGACACAGAACCTGGGATTTAACAACATTTCTGAAGGGAAACACACAGCACAGTTCTCATCCATGAAACACACTCTGCTTTCGAGCAAGAAGCACGCTCTTGCTTTCTAGAGTCTCTAATACAACAGGAAATGTGAGCGAGCACAGAACCAAAGAATGGTGTTTCCTAAACATACGGACCATATCTAGTTCAACTCTCCTTCTGAAACTGATACAAACCGCAGTTCCTCTAAAATGCAATTATTTTCAGTTAGGAGTGAGAAACTTGTGAGCTTCGTGAATGATAGAGCTTCATTTGAGCTGAAAAGGGACTGTGTTTACTTGAAATAATGTCTTGCTTGTAGGAAGACACAGAACCTAGGATTTAACTCCATTTGTGAAGGGAAACTCACAGCACAGTTATTATCCATTACACACACTCTGCTTTAGAGCAAGAAGCACACTTTTGCTTTCTATAGTCTCTAATGCAGCAGGAAACGTTGGTGTGCTCAGAACAAAGTACGGTGTTTACTACACTTACAGACCATATCCTGTTCAACTTGGTTCTGAAAATGATACAAACCACAGGTCCTCTAACATCCTATGATTTTCATTTAAGAGCAAGAAACATGTGAGCTTCGTGAACGATGTAGCTTCGTTTGAGCTGAAAAGGCACTGTGTTAACCTTAAACGAAGTCTTGTTTGTAGGAAGACACAGAGCCTGATATTTTACTCCATTTCTGTAGGGAAACACACAGCACAATTCTCATCCATGAAACACACTGTGCTTCAGAGCAAGAAACGTGCTCTTGCATTCTAGAGTCTATAATAGAGCAAGAAACATAGGTGTGCTCAGAAGCTAAGTACGGTGTTTACTACACATACAGATCACATCTAGTTCAACTCTGCTTCCGTAACTGATACAAACCACCGCTCCTCTAACATCCAATGATTTTCAGGTAAGAGCGACAAATGTGTGAGCTTCCTGAACGATGTAGCTTCGTTTGAGCTGAAAAGGGACTGTGTTTACTTGAAACGAAGTATTGCTTGTAGGAAGACACAGAGCCTGGGATTTACCTCCATTTCTAAAGGGAAAAACCCAGCACAGTTCTCATCCATGAAAAACACTGTGCTTTAGAGCAGGAAGCACACTCTTGGTTTCTTGAGTCTCTAATGAAGCAGGAAACGTTGGTGTTCACAAAACAAAAAACGGTGTTTCCTGCACATACAGATCATATCTAGTTCAACTCTCCTTCTGAAACTGATACAAACCACAGGTCTTCTAAAATCCAATTCTTTTCAGTTGAGACCGAGAAACATGTGAGCTTTGTGAATGAAGTAGCTTCGTTTCAGCTGAAAAAGGAGTACGTTTATTTGAAACAAAGTCTTTCTTGTAGGGAGACACAGAGCCTGGGATTTTACTCCATTTCTGAAGGGAAACACACAACACAGTTCTCATCCATGAAACACACTGTTCTTCAGAGCAAGAAACACGCTGTTGCTTTCTAGAGTCTATTATAGAGCAGGAAACCAGGGTGTGCTCAGAACAAAAGAAGAGTGTTTACTATACATATGGACCATATCTAGTTCAACTCTGCTTCTGAAACTGATATAAACCACAGGTCCTCTAACGTCCAATACTTGTCAGTTAATAAGAGAAATGTGTGAGCTTTAAGAATGAAATAGCTTCGTTTGAGCTGATAAGGCACTGCGTTTACCTGAAAGGAAGTCTTGCTTGTAGGAAGACACAGCGCCTGGTATTTAACTCAATTTGTGAATGGAAACTCACAGCACAGTTATCATCCATTACACACACTCTGCTTTAGAGCAAGAAGAACACTCTTGCTTTCTATAGTCTCTAATGCAGCAGGAAACTTGGTGTGCTCAGAACAAAGTACGATGTTTACTACACTTTCAGACCATATCTTGTTCAACTTGGTTCTGAAACTGATACAAACCAGAGGTCCTCTAACATCCTATGATTTTCATTTAAGAGCGAGAACCATGTGAGCTTCGTGAACGATGTAGCTTCCTTTGAGCTGAAAAGGCACTGCGTTAACCTGAAACGAAGTCTTGTTTGCAGGAAGACAGAGAGCCAGAAATTTTACTCCATTTCTGTCGGGAAACACACAGCACAATTCTCATACATGAAACACACTGTGCTTCAGAGAAAGAAACACGCTCTTGCATTCTAGAGTCTATAATAGAGCAAGAAACGTAGGTGTGCTCAGAAGCTAAGTACCGTGTTTACTACACATACAGATCACATCTAGTTCAACTCTGGTTCCGTAACTGATACAAACCACAGGTCTTCTAACATCCAATGATTTTCAGGAAAGAGCGAGAAATGTGTGAGCTTCCTGAACGATGTAGCTTCGTTTGAGCTGAAAAGGGACTGTGTTTACTTGAAACGAAGTCTTGCTTGTAGTAAGACACAGAGCCTGGGATTTACCTCCATTTCTATAAGGAAAAACCCAGCACAGTTCTCATCCAGGAAACACACTGTGCTTTAGATCAAGAAGCATACTCTTGGTTTCTTGAGTCTCTAATACAGCAGGAAACGTGGGTGTGGTCAGAACAAAAGTATGATGTTTACTACACATACAGACCATATCTAGATCAAGTCTGCTTCTGAAAATGATAGAAACCTCACGTCCTCTCACATCCAATGCTTGTCAGTTAATAAGAGAAATATGTGAGCTTCGAGGACGATGTAGGTCCTTTGAGTTTAAAAATGAATACCCTAACCCGAAATGAAGTCTTGCTTGTAGGAAGATACACAGCTTGGGATTTAACTCCATTTCTGAAGGGAAACACACAGCACCTTTTCCATCGATAAAACACCTAGTGCTTTAGAGCAAGAAGCATGCTCTTGCTTTCTAGAGTCTATAATAGAGCAGGAAACCTGGGTGTGATCAGAAAAAAGAACGGTGTTTCCTACACATATGGACCACATCTACTCAACACTGCTTCTGAAACTGATACAAACCATAGGTCCTCCAAATTCCAATGCTTTTCATTTAATCATGAGAAACATGTGAGCTTCGGGAACATTGTAGCTTTGTTTGTGATGAAAAGGTACTGCGTTTTCCTGAAATGAAGCCTTACTTGTAGGAAGACACAGAGCTTGGGATTTAACTCCATTTAGGAGGGAAACACACAGCATAGTTCTCATCCATGAAACACACTCTGCTTTAGATCAAGAAGCACGCTCTTGCTTTCTAGAGTCTCTGATAAAGCAAGAAAAGTGAGTGTGCACAAAACCAAAGAACGCAGTTTCCTATCCATATGGACCACATCTAGTTCAAATCTGCTTCTGAAACTGATAGAAACCACAGGTCTTCTAACATCCAATGCTTGTCAGTTAATAAGAGAAATGTGTGAGCTTTGTGAACAATGAAGCTTTGTTTGATCTGAAAAGGGACTGCGTTTACCTGAAACGAAGTCTTGCTTGTAGGAAGACACAGCACCTGGGATTTAATTAAATTTCTGAAGGGAAACACACAGCACAGTTCCCATCCATGAAACACATTCTGCTATAGAGGAAGAAAAATGCTCATTCTTTATAGATCATCTAATACAGCAGGAAAAGTGGGTGTACTCAGAAAAAAAGAATGGGGTTTACTATACATACGGACCATATCTAGTTCAATTCTGCTTCTGAAACTGATACAAACCAAAGGTCCTCTAACATCCAATGCCTTCCAGTTAAGTGCGAGAAACTTGTGAGCTTCGTGAACGATGTAGCTTCGTTTGAGCTGAAAAGGGACTGCGTTTACTTGAAACGCAGTCTTGCTTGTAGGAAGACACAGAACCTAGGATTTAACTCCATTTGTGAAGGGAAACTCACATCACAGTTATCATCCATTACACACACTCTGCTTTAGAGCAAGAAGCACACTCTTGCTTTCTATAGTCTGTAATGCAGCAGGAAACGTTGGTGTGCTCAGAACGAAAGTACAGAGTTTACTACACTTACAGACCATATCTTGTTCAACTTGTTTCTGAAACTGATACAAACCACAGGTCCTCTAACATCCTATGATTTTCACTTAAGAGCGAGAAACAAGTGAGCTTCGTTAATGATGTAGGTTCGTTTGAGCTGAAAAGTCACAGCATTAACCTGAAACGAAGTCTTGTTTGCAGGAAGACACAGAGCCAGATATTTTACTCCATTTCTGTAGGGAAACACACAGCAAAATTCTCATCCATGAAACACACTGTGCTTCAGAGCAAGAAACACGCTCTTGCATTCTAGAGTCTATAATAGAGCAAGAAACGTGGGTGTGGTCAGAACAAAAGTATGATGTTTACTACACATAGGGAACATATCTAGACCAAGTCTGCTTCTGAAAATGATAGAAACCTCAGGTCCTCTTACATCCAATGCTTGTCAGTTATTAAGAGAAATATGTGAGCTTCGAGAACGATGTAGGTCCTTTGAGCTGAAAAGTGCATACCCTAACCTGAAACGAAGTCTTGCTTGTAGGAAGACACACAGCCTGGGATTTAACTCCATTTCTGAAGGTAAACACACAGCACCTTTCCCATTGATGATACACTTTGTGCTTTAGAGCAAGAAGCACGCTCTTGCTTTCTAGAGTCTATAATAGAGCAGGAAACCTGGGTGTGCTCAGAACAAAAGAACAGTGTTTTCTATACAAACGGACCATATCTAGTTCAACTCTGCTTCTGAAACTGATATAAACCACAGGTCCTCTAACGTCCAATACCTATCAGTTAATAAGAGAAATGTGTGAGCTTCGAGAACGATATAGCTTCGTTTCAGCTGAAAAGGCACTGAGTTTATCTGAAACAAAGTCTTGCTTGTAGGATGACACAGAGACTGGGAGTTAACTCCATTTCTGAAGTGATATACACTGCACAGTTTTCATCCATGAAATACACTTTGCTTTAGAGTTAGACGCACGCTCTTTCTTTCTAGAGTCTCTAATACAGCAGGAAATGTTGGTCTTCTCAAAACAAAAAACAGTGTTTCCTACACATACAGACCATATGTAGTTCAACTCTCCTTCTGAAACTGATACAAACCGCAGGTCTTCTGAAATCCAATTCTTTTCAGTTAAGAGCGAGAAACTTGTGAGGTTTGTGAATGATGTAGCTTCCTTTCAGCTGAAAAGGTACTGCGTTTACTTTAAACGAAGTCTTGAAGGTAGGAAGACACAGAGCCTGGGATTTAACTCCATTTCTAAAGGGAAAAACTCAGCACAGTTCTCATCCATGAAACGCAATGTGCTTTAGAGCACGAGGCATGCTCTTGGTTTCTTGAGTCTCTAATACAGCAGGAAACGTGGGTGTGGTCAGAACAAAAGTATGATGTTTACAACACATACGGACCATATCTAGATCAAGTCTGCTTCTGAAAATGATAAAAACCTCAGGTCCTCTTACATCCAATGCTTGTCAGTTATTAAGAGAAATATGTGAGCTTCGAGAACGATGTAGGTCCTTTGAGCTGAAAAGTGAATACCCTCACCTGAAAGGAAGTCTTGCTTATAGGAAGACACTGAGCCTGGGATTTTACTCATTTCTGAAGGGAAACACATAGCACAGTACTCATCCATGAAACACACTGTGCTTCAGAGCAAGAAACACGCTCTTGCTTTCTAAAGTCTATAAAAGAGCAGGAAACGTGGGTGTGCTCAGAAAATAAGTATGGTGTTTACTACACATACGGACCACATCTAGTTCAACTCTGCTTCTGAAACTGATACAAACCACAGGTCCTCTAACATCCAACGATTTTCAGGTAAGAGCGACAAATGTGTGAGCTTCCTGAAAGATGTAGTTTCTTTTGAGCTGAAAAGGGACTGCGTTTACTTGAAATGAATTCTTGATTGTTGGAAGACAAAGATACTGGGATTTAACTCCATTTCTAAAGGGAAACACTCAGCACAGTTCTCAACCATGAAAAACACTGTGCTTTAGAGCAAGAAGAACGATCTTGGTTTCTGGAGTCTCTAATAAAGCAGGAAACGTTGGTGTTCACAAACCAAAAACGGTGTTTCCTACACAAACAGACCATATCTAGTTCAACTCTCCTGAAACTGATACAAACCGCAGGTCTTCTAAAATCCAGTTCTTTTCAGTTAAGAGTGAGAACTTGTGAGCTTTGTGAAGGATGTAGCTTCATTTCAGCTGAAAAGGGACTGCGTTTATTTGAAACAAAGTCTTGCTTGTAGGGAGACACAGAGCCTGGGATTTTACTCCATTTCTGAAAGGAAACACACAACACAGTTCTCCTCCTTGAAACATACTGTTCTTCAGAGCAAGAAACACGCTGTTGCTTTCTAGAGTCTATAATAGATCAGGAAACCTGGGAGTGCTCAGAACAAAAGAAGAGTGTTTACTATACATACAGACCATATCTAGTTCAACTCTGCTTCTGAAACAGATAGAAACCACAGATCATTTAACATCCAATGCTTCTCATTTAAGAGCGAGAAACGTCTGAGCTTCCTGAATGATGTAGATTCCTTTGAGCTGAAAAGGGACAGCGTATACCTGAAACGAAGGCTTGCTTGTTGGATGACACAGAGCCTGGGATTTAACTCAGTTTCTGCAGAGAAACATACAGCACTGTTCCCATCCATGAAACACACTATACTTTAGAGCAAGAATCATATTGTTGCTTTCTAGAGTGTCTAATACAGCAGGAAACGTGAGTGTGATCAGAAAAAAGAACGGTGTTTCCTACACATATGGACCACATCTACTTCAAGGCTGCTTCTGAAACTGATACAAACCATAGGTCCTGTAACATCCAATGCTTCTCATTTAAGAGCAAGAAACATGTGAGCCTTGTGAACAATGTAGATTCCTTTGAGCTGAAAGGGGACTGCCTTTACCTGAAACGAAGTATTGTTTGTAGGAAGACACAGACACTGGAATTTAACTCCATTTCTGAAGAGCAGCACTCAGCACACTTCCCATCCATGAAACACACTCGGCTTTAGAACAAGAAGCACGCTCTTGCTTTCAAGGGTCTGTAATAGAGCAGGAAAGGTGAGTGAGCTCAGAACAAAACAGCAGTGTTTCCTACACATACGGACCGTATCTAGTTCAACTCTGCTTCTGAAACTGATACACACCACAGGTCCTCTAATATCCAATGCCTTTCAGTAAAGCGCGATAAACATGTGAGCTTCGTGAACAATGTAGTTTCCTTTGAGCAGAAAAGGGACTTCGGTTACCTGAAACGAAGTCTTGCTTGTAGGAAGACACAGAGCCTGGGATGTAAGTCCATTTCTGATGGGCAACACTCAGCACAGTTCCCATCCATGAAACACACTCTGCTTTAGAGCTAGAAGCACGCTCTTGCTTTGTAGAGTCTCTAATACAGCAAGAAACGTGAGTGTGCTCAAAACCAAAGAATGCTGTTTCCTACCCTTATGGACCACATCTAGTTCAACTATGCTTCTGAAACTGATAAAAACCACAGATCCTCTAACATACAATGATTTTCAAGTTAAGAGCGAGAAACATGTGAGCTTCATGAACGTTGTCCTTTTTTTTGAGCTGAAAAGTGACTGCGTTTACCTGAAACGAAGTCTTGCTTGTAAGAAGACACAGAGCCTGGGATTTAACTCCATTTCTGAAGGAAAACACACAGAACAGTTCCCATCCAGGAAACACACTCTGCTTTAGATAAAGAAGCACGCTCTTGCTTTCAAGAGTCTCTAATACATCAGAAACGTGTGTGTGCTCAAAACAAAAGAACCGTGTTTACTAACCATATGAAACACATCTAGTTCAACTCTGCTTCTGAAACTGATACAAACCACAGGTTCTCTAACATCCAATGCTTTTCAGTTAAGAGCGAAAAACGTGTGAGCATTGTGAATGAAGTAGCCTCCAAAGAGCTGAAAAGGGACTGCTTTTACCAGAAACGAAGTGTTGCTTATAGGAAGACACAGACCCTGGGACTTGTCTCAATTTCTGAAGTGAAACCAACTGAACAGTTCCCATCTATGAAACACACTCTGCTTTAGAGCGAGAAGCACGCTATTGCTTCTAGAGTCTCTAATACAGCAGGAAAAGTGAGTGTGCTCAGAACCAAAGAACGGTCTTATCCTACACATACGGACCATATTTAGTTCAACTCAGCTTATGAAACTGATACAAACCACAGGTGCTCTAACATCCAAAGCTTTTCACTTAAGCGCAACAATCGTGTAAGCTTCGTGAAAGATGTAGCTTCATTTGAGCTGAAAAGGGACTGCGTTTACCTGAAAGGAAGTGTTGCTTGTAGGAAGACACAGAGCCTGGGACTTAACTCTAATTCTCAAGTGAAACAACCTGCACAGTGCCTACCCAAGAAACACACTCTGTTTTATAGTGAGAAGTACGCTGTTGCTTTCTAGAGTCTGTAATACAGCAGGAACGTGAGTGTGATCATAACCAAAGGACTGTGTTTCCTACACATACGGACCATATCGAGTTCAACTCTGCTCCTGAAACTGGTACAAACCACAGGACCTCTAACATCCAATGCTTTTCAGTTAAGTGCGAGAAACCTGTGAGCTTTGTAAATGATGTAGCTCTGTTTGAACTGAAAAGTGACTGTGTTTACCTGAAACGATGTCTTGCTTGTAGGAAGACAGAGAACATGGGATTTAAGTCCATTTCTGAAGAGCATCATTCAGCACAGTTCCCATCCACAAAACACACTCTGCTTTAGAGCATGATGGATGCTATTGCTTTCTAGAATCTCTAATAGAGCAGGAAATGTGAGTGTGCTAAGAACAAAAGAACGGTGTGTCCTACACATACGGACCATATTTAGTTCAACTCTGCTTCTGAAACTGATACAAACCACAGGTCCTCTCACATCCAAAGCTTTTCACTCTAGCCCGACAAACGTGTGAGTTTCGTGAATGATGTAGCTTCCTTTGAGCTGAAAATGGACTGCGTTTACATGAAAAGAAGTCTTGCTTGTAGGAAGACACAGAGCCTCGAATTTAAAACCAGTTCTGAAGGGCAACACTCAGCACAGTTCCCATCCATCAAACACACTCTCCTTTAGCGCAAGTAGGATTCTCTTGCTTTCTAGAGTCTGTAATACAGCAGGCAATGTGAGTGTGATCATAACCAAAGTAATGTGTTTCCTACACATATGGACCATAGCGAGCTTAACTCTGCTTCTGGAACTGATACAAACCACAGATCCTCTAACATCCAATGCTTCTCAGTAAATAGCGAAAACTTGTGAGCTGTGTGAACGATGTAGCTTCCTTTGAGATGAAAAGGGACTGTGTTAACCTGAAACGAAGTCTTGCTTGTAAAAGACACAGAGCATGGGATTTAACTCCATTTCTGAAGGGAAACAAACTGAACAGTTCTCATCCATGAAAGAAACTCTGCTTTAGAGCAAGAAGCATGCTCTTGCATTCTAGAGTCTCTAATACAGCAGGAAACGTGAGTGTGCTCAGAACAAAAAAACTGTGTTTCCTACACATATGGACCATAACTAGTTCAACTCTGCTTTTGAAACTGACACAAACCACCAGTGCTCTAACATCCAATGCTTTTCAACTTAAGAGCGAGAAACCTGTGAGCTTCGTGAACGTTTTCCTTTTTTTTTGAGCTGAAAAGTGCCTGCGTTTACCTGAAACGAAGTCTTGCTTGTAAGAAGACACAGAGCCTGGGATTTAACTCCATTTCTGAAGGAAAACACACAGAACAGTTCCCATCCAGGAAACACACTCTGCTTTAGAGAAAGAAGCACGCTCTTGCTTTCAAGAGTCTCTAATACATCAGAAACGTGTGTGTGCTCAAAACAAAAGAACCGTGTTTACTAACCATATGGAACACATCTAGTTCAACTCTGCTTCTGAAACTGATACAAACCACAGGTTCTCTAACATCCAATGCTTTTCAGTTAAGAGCGAAAAACGTGTGAGCATTGTGAACGAAGTAGCCTCCAATGAGCTGAAGAGGGACTGCTTTTACCAGAAACGAAGTGTTGCTTATAGGAAGACACAGACCCTGGGACTTGTCTCAATTTCTGAAGTGAAACCAACTGAACAGTTCCCATCTATGAAACACACTCTGCTTTAGAGCGAGAAGTACGCTATTGCTTCTAGAGTCTCTAATACAGCAGGAAAAGTGAGTGTGCTCAGAACCAAAGAACGGTCTTATCCTACACATACGGACCATATTTAGTTCAACTCAGCTTATGAAACTGATACAAACCACAGGTGCTCTAACATCCAAAGCTTTTCACTTAAGCGCAACAATCGTGTAAGCTTCGTGAAAGATGTAGCTTCATTTGAGCTGAAAAGGGACTGCGTTTACCTGAAAGGAAGTGTTGCTTGTAGGAAGACACAGAGCCTGGGACTTAACTCTATTTCTGAAGTGAAACAAACTGCACAGTTCCCATCCATGAAACACACTCTGCTTTATAGCGAGAAGCATGCTGTTGCTTTCTAGAGTCTGTAATACAGCAGGAACGTGAGTGTGATCATAACCAAAGGACTGTGTTTCCTACACATACGGACCATATCGAGTTCAACTCTGCTCCTGAAACTGGTACAAACCACAGGACCTCTAACATCCAATGCTTTTCAGTTAAGTGCGAGAAACCTGTGAGCTTTGTAAATGATGTAGCTCCGTTTGAACTGAAAAGTGACTGTGTTTACCTGAAACGATGTCTTGCTTGTAGGAAGACAGAGAACATGGGATTTAAGTCCATTTCTGAAGAGCATCATTCAGCACAGTTCCCATCCACAAAACACACTCTGCTTTAGAGCATGAGGACGCTATTGCTTTCTAGAATCTCTAATAGAGCAGGAAACGTGAGTGTGCTAAGAACAAAAGAACGGTGTTTCCTACACATACGGACCATATTTAGTTCAACTCTGCTTCTGAAGCTGATACAAACCACAGGTCCTCTCACATCCAAAGCTTTTCACTCTAGGGCGACAAACGTGTGAGTTTCATGAATGATGTAGCTTCCTTTGAGCTGAAAAGGGACTGTGTTTACATGAAACGAAGTCTTGCTTGTAGGAAGACACAGAGCCTGGGATTTAAAACCAGTTCTGAAGGGCAATACTCAGCGCAATTCCCATCCATCAAACACACTCTGCTTTAGCGCAAGAAGGATGCTCTTGCTTTCTAGAATCTGTATACAGCAGGAAATGTGAGTGGGATCATAACCAATGTAATGTGTTTCCTACACATATGGACCATAGCGAGCTTAACTCTGCTTCTGGAACTGATACAAACCACAGATCCTCTAACATCCAATGCTTCTCAGTAAATAGCGAAAACTTGTGAGCTCTGTGAACGATGTAGCTTCCTTTGAGCTGAAAAGGGACTGTGTTAACCTGAAACGAGTCTTGCTTGTAGGAAGACACAGAGCATGGGATTTAACTCCATTTCTGAAGGGAAACAAACTGCAAAGTTCTCATCCATGAAAGAAACTCTGCTTTAGAGCAAGAAGCATGCTCTTGATTTCTAGAGTCTCTAATACAGCAGGAAACGTGAGTGTGCTCAGAACAAAAGAACTGTGTTTCCTACGCATATGGACCACTTCTAGTTCAACTCTGCTTTTGAAATTGATACAAACCACAGGTGCTCTAACATCCAATGCTTTTCAAGTTAAGAGCGAGAAACCTGTGAGCTTCGTGAAAGTTTTCCTTTTTTTTGAGCTGAAAAGTACCTGCGTTTACCTGAAACGAAGTCTTGCTTGTAAGAAGACACAGAGCCTGGGATTTAACTCCATTTCTGAAGGAAAACACACAGAACAGTTCCCATCCAGGAAACACACTCTGCTTTAGAGAAAGAAGCACGCTCTTGCTTTCAAGAGTCTCTTATACCTCAGAAACGTGTGTGTGCTCAAAACAAAAGAACCGTTTTTACTAACCATATGGAACTCATCTAGTTCAACTCTGCTTCTGAAACTGATACAAACCACAGGTTCTCTAACATCCAATGCTTTTCAGTTAAGAGCAAAAAATGTGTGAGCATTGTGAACGAACTAGCCTCCAATGAGCTGAAAAGGGACTGTGTTTACCAGAAACGAAGTGTTGATTGTAAGAAGACACAGACACTGGGACTTGTCTCAATTTCTGAAGTGAAACCAACTGAACAGTTCCCATCTATGAAACACACTCTGCTTTAGAGCGAGAAGCATGCTATTGCTTCTAGAGTCTCTAATACAGCAGGAAAAGTGAGTGTGCTCAGAACCAAAGAACGGTCTTATCATAGACATACGGACCATATTTAGTTCAACTCTGCTTCTGAAACTGATACAAACCACAGGTCCTCTATCATCCATTGCTTTTCAGGAAAGAGCAAGAAACGTGTGAGCTTTGTGAATGATGTAGCTTCTTTTGAGCTGAAAAGTGACTGCGTTTTCCTGAAAAGAAGTCTTGCTTTTAGGAAGACAAAGAGCCTGGGATTTAACTCCATTTCTGAAGGGAAACAGTAAGCACTGTTCTCATCCATGAAACACACTGTGCTTTAGAGCAAGACGCACGGTCTTGCTTCTAGATAATCTAATATAACAGTACCATAGCTTCTCAGTTAAGAGGGAGAACCGTGTGTGCTTGGTGAACAATGTACCTTCGTTTGAGCTGAAAAGTGACTGCGTTTACTTGAAACGAAGTCTTGCATGTAGGAAGACACAGAGCCTGGGATTTAACTCCATTTATGAAGGGAAACACACAGCACAGTTCTCATCCATGAACACTTTCGGCTTTAGAGCAAGAATCACGCTCTTGCTTTCTATACTCTCTAAGACTGCAAGAAATGTGAGTGTGCTCAGAACAAAAGAACTGTTTTTCCTACACACATGGATCATATCTAGTTCAACTCTGCTTCTGAAACTGATACAAACCACAGGTCATCTAACATCCAATGCTTTTCACTTAAGAGTGAGAAACGTGTGAGCTTCGTGAACAATGTTGCTTTGTTTGAGCTGAAAAGTGACCTCGTTTACCTGAAGCGAGTCTTGCTTGTAGAAAGACACAGACCTTGATATATAACACAATTTTTGAAGAGAAGCACAAAGCATAGTTCTCATCCATGAAACACACACTGCTTTTGAGCAAGAAGCACGCTATTGCTTTCTAGAGTCTCTAAGAGAGGAGGAAATGTGAGTGTGCTCAGAACAAAAGAACTGTGTTTCCTACACACATGGATCATATCTAGTTCAACTCTGCTTCTGGAACTGATGAGAAACACAGGTCCTCTAACATCCAATGATTTTCAGTTAAGAGCGAGAAACGTGTGAGCTTTCGTGTACGATGTAGCTTCGTTTGAGCTAAAAAAGTGACTGCGTTTACCTGAAATGAAGTCTTGATTGTAGGAAGATACAGAGCCTGGGATTTACCTCCATTTCTGAAAGGAAATACAAAGCACAGTTCTCATCCATGAAACACACTGTGCTTTAGAGCAAGACGCACCGTCTTGCTTCTAGATTCTCTAATAAAACATTAAACGTGAGTGCACTCAGAACAAAATAACTGTGTTTCCCCCACTCATGGCCTGTATCTAGTTCAACTTTGCTTCTGAAACTGATACAAATCACAGGACCTCTAACATCCAATGCTTTACAGTTAAGAGCGAGAACCGTGTGTGCTTAGTGAACAATGAACCTTCGTTTGAGCTGAAAAGTGACTGTGTTTACCTGAAACGAAGTCTTGCTTGTAGGAAGACACAGAGCTTGACATTTAACTCAATTTCAGAAGAGAAACACAAAGCACAGTTCTCATCCATGAAACACACTCTGCTTTCGAGCAAGAAGCACGCTCTTGCTTTCTAGAGTCTCTAAGGGAGTAGGAAACATGAGTGTGCCCAGAACAAAAGAAGTGTGTTTCCTACACTCATGGATCATATCTACTTCAATTCTGCTTCTGGAACTGATAAAAAACATAGTTCCTGTAACATCCAATGATTTTCAGTTAAGAGCGAGAAACGTGTGAGATTCATGAACAATGTTCCTTCGTTTGAGCTGAAAAGTGACTGCGTTTATCTGAAGCGAAGTCCTGCTTGTAGGAAGACACAGAGCCTGGGATTTAACTCCACTTCTGAAGGTAAACACAGAGCACAGTTCTCATCCAAGAAACACACTGTGCTTTAGTGCAAGACGCACGGTCTTGCTTCTAGATTCTCTAATACAACAGTAAAGGTGCGTGCCCTCAGAACAAAATAACTGTTTTTCCTAGACACACGGCCCATATCTAGTTCAACTCCGCTTCTGAAACTGATAGAAAACACAGGACCTCTAACATCCAATGCTTTTCCCTTAAGAGCGAGGATCATGTGAGCTTATTGAATAATGTTGCTTTGTTTGAGCTGAAAAGTGACTGCATTTACCTGAAAAGATGTCTTGCTTGTATGATGACACAGAGCCTGGAATTTAACTCCACTTCTGAAGGTAAACTCACAGCAGAGTTCTCATCCATGAAACACACTCTGCTTTAGAGCAAGAAGCACGCACTTGCTTTCTACAGACTCTAATACAGCACGAAACATGAGAATGCTCTGAGCAAAAGAACTGTGGTGGCTACACACACAGACCTTATCTAGTTCAACTCTGCTTCTGAAGAGATACAAACCACAGGTCCTCTAACATCCAATGATTTTCTGTTAAGAGCGATAAACATGTGAGCATTGTGAAATATGTAGCTTCGTTTGAGATGAAAAGTGACTGCGTTTACCTGAAAAGAAGTCTTGCTTGTAGGAAGATACAGAGCTTGAAATTTAACTCAATTTCTGAAGAGAAACAAAAAGCACAGTTCTCATCCATGAAACATACTGTGCTTTCGAGCAGGAAGTACGCTCTTGCTTTCCAGATAGCAAGAAACTTGAGTGTGCTCAGAATAAAAGAACTGTATTTCCAACACACACGGACCATGTCTAGTTCAACTCTGATTCTGAAACTGATACAAACCACAGGTCCTCTAACATCCAATGCTTTTCAGTTAAGAGGGAGAACCATGTGTGTTTGGTGAACAATGAACCTTCATTTGAGCTGAAAAGTGACTGCGTTTACCTGAAACGAAGTCTTGCATGTAGGAAACACAGAGCCTGGGTTTTAACTCCCTGTCTGGAGGGAAACACTAAGCACAGTTCTCGTCCGTGAAATACATTCTGCTTTAAAGCAAGAACCACGCTCTTGCTTCTACATTCTCTAATACAACAGGAAACGTGAGTGTGCTCAGAACACAATAACTATATTTCCTACACACACTGACCATATCTAGTTCAACTCTTCCTCTGAAACTGATCTCCAACATCCAATGATTATCAGTTAAGAGCGATAAAAGTGTGAGCTTTGTGAACATTGTAGCTTAATTTGAGCTGAAAAGTGACTGCGTTTACATGAAACGAAGTATTGCTTGTAGGAAGACACAGAGCCTGGGACTAAACTCCATTTCTGAAGGGAAACACACAGCACAGTTCTCATCCATGAAACATACTCTGCTTTTGAGCAAGAAGCATGCTCTTGCTTTCAAGAGTCTCTAAGAGACCAGGAAATGTGAGTGTGCTCAGAACAAAAGAACTGTGTTTCCTACACATACGGACCATATCGAGTTCAACTCTGCTCCTGAAACTGATACAAACCACAGGACCTCTAACATGCAATGCTTTTCAGTTGAGCGTGAGAAACGTGTGAGCTTTGTAAATGATGTACCTCCATTTGAGCTGCAAAGTGAATGGGTTTACCTGAAAAAATGTCTTGCTTGTAGGAAGACAGAGAACATGGGATTTAAGTCCATTTCTGAATAGCATCATTCAGCACAGTTCCCATCCATGAAACATACTCTGCTTTAGAGCATGAAGGACGCTATTGCTTTCTAGAATCTCTAATACAGCAGGAAACGTGAGTGTGCTAAGAACAAAAGAACGGTGTTTCCTACACATACGGACCATATTTAGTTCAACTCTGCTTCTGAAACTGATACAAACCACAGGTCCTCTCACATCCAAAGCTTTTCACTCTAGCGCGACAAACGTGTGAGTTTTGTGAACGATGTAGCTTCCTTTGAGCTGAAAAGGGACTGCGTTTACATGAAACGAAGTCTTGCTTGTAGGAAGACACAGAGCCTGGGATTTAAAACCAGTTCTGAAGGGCAACACTCAGCACAGTTCCCATCCATCAAACACACTCTCCTTTAGCGCAAGAAGGATGCTCTTGCTTTCTAGAGTCTGTAATACAGCAGGAAACATGAGTGTGATCATAACCAAAGTAATGTGTTTCCTACACATATGGACCATAGCAAGCTTAACTGTGCTTCTGGAACTGATACAAACCACAGATCCTCTAACATCTAATGCTTCTCAGTAAATAGCGAAAACTTGTGAGCTGTGTGAACGATTTAGCTTCCTTTGAGCCGAAAAGGGACTGTGTTAACCTGAAACGAAGTCTTGCTTGTAGGAAGACACAGAACCTGGGATTTAACTCCATTTCTGAAGGGAAACAAACTGCACAGTTCTCATCCATGAAAGACACTCTGCTTTAGAGCAAGAAGCATGCTCTTGCTTTGTAGAGTCTCTATTACAGCACGAAACGTGAGTGTGCTCAGAACAAAAGAACTGTGTTTCCTACGCATATGGACCACTTCTAGTTCAACTCTGCTTTTGAAACTGATACAAACCACGAGTGCTCTAACATCCAATGCTTTTCAAGTTAAGAGCGAGAAACCTGTGAGCTTCGTGAATGTTGTCCTTTTTTTTTGAGCTCAAAAGTGACTGTGTTTACCTGAAACGAAGTCTTGCTTGTAAGAAGACACAGAGCCTGGGATTTAACTCCATTTCTGAAGGAAAACACACAGAACAGTTCCCATCCATGAAACACACTCTGCTTTAGAGAAAGAAGCACGCTCTTGCTTTCAAGAGTCTCTATTATAGCAGGAAACCAGTGTTTGCACAAAACAAAAGAACCGTGTTTACTAACCATATGGAACACATCTACTTCAACTCTGCTTCTGAAACTGATACAAACCACAGGTCCTCTAACATGCAATGCTTTTCAGTTAAGAGCGAAAAACGTGTGAGCATCGTGAACGTATTAGCCTCCTTTGAGCTGAAAAGGGACTGCATTTACCAGAAACGAAGTGTTGCTTGTAGGAAGACACAGACGCTGGGACTTGTCTCAATTTCTGAAGTGAAACAAACTGCACAGTTCCCATCTATGAAACACACTCTGCTTTAGAGCGAGAAGCACGCTGTTGCTTCTAGAGTCTCTAATACAGCAGGAAAAGTGAGTGTGCTCAGAACCAAAGAACGGTCTTATCCTACACATACGGACCATATTTAGTTCAACTCAGCTTATGAAACTGATACAAACCACAGGTCCTCTAACATCCAAAGCTTTTCACTTAAGCGCAACAATCGTGTAAGCTTCGTGAAAGATGTAGCTTCATTTGAGCTGAAAAGGGACTGCGTGTACCTGAAATGAAGTGTTGCCTGTAGGAAGACACAGAGCCTGGGACTTAACTCTATTTCTGTAGTGACACAAACTGCACAGTTCCCATCCATGAAACACACTCTGCTTTATAGCGAGAAGCACGCTGTTGCTTTCTAGAGTCTGTAATACAGCAGGAACGTGAGTGTGATCATAACCAACGGACTGTGTTTCCTACACATACAGACCATATCGAGTTCAACTCTGCTCCTGAAACTGATACAAACCATAGGGCCTCTAACATCCAATGCTTTTCAGTTAAGCACGAGAAACGTGTGAGCATTGTAAATGATGTAGCTCCCTTTGAACTGAAAACTGACTGTGTTTACCTGAAACGATGTCTTGCTTGTAGGAAGACAGAGAACAAGGGATTTAAGTCCATTTCTGAAGAGCATCATTCAGCACAGTTCCCATCCTCGAAACACACTCTGCTTTAGAGCATGAAGGACGCTATTGCTTTCTAGAATCTCTAATACAGCAGGAAACGTGAGTGTGCTAAGAACAAAAGAACGGTGTTTCCTACACATACGGACCATATTTAGTTCAACTCTGCTTCTGAAACTGATACAAACCACAGGTCCTCTCACATCCAAAGCTTGTCACTCTAGCGCGACAAACGTGTGAGTTTCGTGAACGATGTAGCTTAATTGAGCTGAAAAGGGACTGTGTTTACATGAAACGAAGTCTTGCTTGTAGGAAGACACAGAGCCTGGGATTTAAAACCAGTTCTGAAGGGCAATATTCAGCACAGTTCCCATCCATCAAACACACTCTCCTTTATCGCAAGAAGGATGCTCTTGCTTTCTAGAGTCTGTAATACAGCAGGAAATGTGAGTGTGATCATAACCAAAGTAATGTGTTTCCTACACATATGGACCATAGCAAGCTTAACTCTGCTTCTGGAACTGATACAAACCACAGATCCTCTAACATCCAATTCTTCTCAGTAAATAGCGAAAACTTGTGAGCTGTGTGAATGATGTAGCTTCCTTTGAGCCGAAAAGGGACTGTGTTAACCTGAAACGAAGTCTTGCTTGTAGGAAGACACAGAGCATGGGATTTAACTCCATTTCTGAAGGGAAACAAACTGCACAGTTCTCATCCATGAAAGACACTCTGCTTTAGAGCAAGAAGCATGCTCTTGATTTCTAGAGTCTCTAATACAGCACGAAACGTGAGTGTGCACAGAACAAAAGAACTGTGTTTCCTACGCATATGGACCACATCTAGTTCAACTCTGCTTTTGAAACTGATACAAACCACCAGTGCTCTAACATCCAATGCTTTTCAAGTTAAGAGGGAGAAACCTGTGAGCTTTGTGAACGTTGTCCTTTTTTTTGAGCTGAAAAGTGACTGCGTTTACCTGAAACGAAGTCTTGCTTGTAGGAAGACACAGAGCTTGAGATTTAACTCAATTTCTGAAGGGAAACACAAAGCAGAGTTGTCATCCATGAAACACACTGTGCTTTTGAGGAAGAAGCACGCTCTTGCTTTCTAGAGTCTCTAATAGACCATGAAATGTGAGTGTGCTCAGAACAAAAGAACTGTGTTTCCTACACACATGCATCATATCTACTTCATGTCTGCTTCTGGAAGTGATAAAAAACACAGGTCCTCTAAAATCCAATGATTTTCAGGTAAGAGCGAGAAACGTGTGAGCTTCGTGTAAGATGTAGCTACGTTTGAGCTGCAAAGGGACCCGTTTACCTGAAATGAAGTCTTGCTTGTAGGAAGACACAGAGCCTGGGATTTAACTCCACTTCTGAAGGTAAACACACAGCACAGTTCTCATCCATGAAAAACACTCTGCTTTAGAGCAAGAATCACTCTCTTGCATTCTAGAATCTCTATTACAGCAGGAAATGTGAGTGTGCACTGTAAAAAGAACTGTGTTTTCTACACATGGACCCTATCTAGTATAACTCTGCTTCTGAAACTGATACAAACCACAGGTTCTCTAACATCTAACGCTTTTCAATTAAGAGCGAGAAACGTGAGCATCGTGAAATATGTAGCTTCCTTTTAGATGAAAAGTGACTGCGTTTACCTGAAAAGAGGTCTTGCTTGTAGGAAGACACAGAGCCTGGGATTTAACTCCATTTCTGAAGATAAACAACAGCATAGTTCCTATCCATGAAACACACTCTGCTTTAGAGCAAGAAGCACACACTTGCATTCTAGAATCTGTAATAGAGCAGGAAATGTGAGTGTGCTGTGAACAAAAGAACAGTGTTTCCTACACACACGGCCCATATCTAGTTCAACCCTGCTTCGGAAACTGATAAAAAATACACAGGAACTCTAACATCCAATGCTTTTCAATATGAGCGAGAACTGTTTGTGCTTTGTGAACGATGTAACTTTGTTTGAGCTGAAAAGTGACTGCGATTACATGAAAAGAAGTCTTGCTGGTAGGAAGACACAGGGCTTGGGATTTGACCCAGTTTCTCAAGGGAAAAACACAGCACAGTTCTCATCCATGAAACACACTGTGCTTTAGAACAAGACGCACGTTCTTGCTTCTAGATTCTCTAATACAACAGTAAACGTGAGTGCGCTCAGAACAAAATAACTGTGTTTCCTACAAACACGGCCCATATCTAATTTAACTCTGCTTCTGAAACTGATTCAAAACAAAGGACCTCTAACATCCAATGCTTTTCAATTAAGTGCAAGAACCATGTGTGCTTGGTGAACAATGAACCTTCATTTGAGCTGAATATTGACTGCGTTTATCTGAAAAGAAGTCTTGCTTGTAGGAAGACACAGAGGCTTGGATTTAACTCCATGTCAGAAGGGAAACACACACCACAGTTCTCATCCTGAAATACAATCTGCTTCAGAGGAAGAACCATGCTCTTTCTTTGTAGAGTCTCTAAGACAGCAAGACACGTGAGTATGCTCAGAACCACAGAACTGTGTTTCCTACACTCATGGATCATATCTAGTTCAACTCTGCGTCTGCAACTAATAAAAAACACAGGTCCTCTAACATACAATGATTTTCAGTTAGGAGCGAGAAACGTGTGAGCTTCGTGTACGATCCAGCATTGGTTGAGCTAAAAAAAGTGACTGCATTTACCTGAAACGAAGTCTTGATTGTAGGAAGACACAGAGCATGGGATTTACCTCCATTTCGGAAGGGAAGCACACAGAACAGTTCTCATCCATGATACACACTCTGCTTTAGAGCAAGAAGCACACACTTGCTTTCTAACGTCTCTAATACATAAGGATACATGAGTTTGCTCTTAACAAAAGAACTGTTTCCTACACACACGGACCATATCTAGTTCAACTCTGTTTCTGAAACTGACACAAACCACAGGTCCTCTAACATCCAATGTTTTTCATTTAAGAGCGAGAAACATGTGAGCTTCGTGAACAATGTTGCTTCATTTCAGCTGAAAAGTGACTGTGTTTACCTGAAGCGAAATCTTGCTTTTAGGAAGACACAGAGCCAGGGATTTAACTCCACTTCTCAAGGTAAACACACAGCACAGTTCTCATCCATGAAACACACTCTGCTTTAGAGCAAGAAGCATACTCTTGCATTCTAGAATCTCTAATAGAGCAGGAAATGTGAGTGTGCAGTGAACAAAAGAACTGTGTTTCCTACACACACGGCCCATATCTAGTTCAACTCTGCTTCTGAAACTGATACAAACCACAGGATTTCTAACATCCAATGCTTTTCAGTTAAGAGCGAGAACCGTGTGTGTTTGGTGAACAATGAACCTTCATTTGAGCTGAAAAGTGACTGCGTTTACCTGAAACGAAGTCTTGCATGTAGGAAACACAGAGCATGGGTTATAACTACGTGTCTGGAGGGAAACACTAAGCACAGTTCTCGTCCGTGAAATACATTCTGCTTTAAAGCAAGAACCACGCTCTTGCTTCTACATTCTCTAATACAACAGGAAACGTGAGTGTGCTCAGAAAACCATAACTATATTTCCTACACACACTGACCATATCTAGTTCAACTCTCCCTCTGAAACTGATACAAACCTCAGGTCCTCTAACATCCAATGATTATCAGTTAAGAGCGATAAACGTGTGAGCTTTGTGAACATTGTAGCTTCATTTGAGCTGAAAAGTGACTGAGTTTACATGAAACGAAGTATTGCTTGTAGGAACACACAGAGCCTGGGACTAAACTCCATTTCTGAAGGGAAACACACAGCACAGTTCTCATCCATGAAACATACTCTGCTTTTGAGCAAGAAGCATGCTCTTGCTTTCAAGAGTCTCTAAGAGACCATGAAATGTGAGTGTGCTCAGAACAAAAGAACTGTGTTTCCTACACACATGGATCATATTTCGTTCAACTCTGCTTCTGAAACTGATACAAACCACAGGTCCTCTAACATCCAATGCTTTTCAGTTAAGAGCGAGAAACGTGTGAGCTTCGTGAACGATGTAGCTTTGGTTGAGCTAAAAACGTGACTGCGTTTCCTGAAATGAAGTCTTGATTGTAGGAAGACACAGAGCATGGGATTTACCTCCATTTCGGAAGGGAAACACACAGAACAGTTCTCATCCATGATACACACTCTGCTTTAGAGCAAGAAGCACACACTTGCATTCTACCCTCTCTAATACAGCAGGAAACATGAGTTTGCTCTGAACAAAAGAACTGTTTCCTACACACACGGACCATATCTAGTTCAACTCTGTTTCTGAAACTGACACAAACCACAGGTCCTCTAACATCCAATGTTTTTCATTTAAGAGCGAGAAACATGTGAGCTTCGTGAACAATGTTGCTTCATTTCAGCTGAAAAGTGACTGCGTTTTCCTGAAGCAAAATCTTGCTTTTAGGAAGACACAGAGCCAGGGATTTAACTCCACTTCTCAAGGTAAACACACAGCACAGTTCTCATCCATGAAACACACTCTGCTTTAGAGCAAGAAGCACACACTTGCATTCTAGAATCTCTAATAGAGCAGGAAATGTGAGTGTGCAGTGAACAAAAGAACTGTGTTTCCTACACACACGGCCCATATCTAGTTCAACTCTGCTTCTGAAACTGGTACAAACCACAGGTCCTCTAACATCCAATGCTTTTCAGTTAAGTGCGAGAACCGTGTGTGTTTGGTGAACAATGAACCTTCATTTGAGCTGAAAAGTGACTGCGTTTACCTGAAACGAAGTCTTGCATGTAGGAAACACAGAGCCTGGGTTTTAACTCCCTGTCTGGAGGGAAACACTAAGCACAGTTCTCGTCCGTGAAATACATTCTGCTTTAAAGCAAGAACCACGCTCTTGCTTCTACATTCTCTAATACAACAGGAAACGTGAGTGTGCTCAGAACACAATAACTATATTTCCTACACACACTGACCATATCTAGTTCAACTCTTCCTCTGAAACTGATCTCCAACATCCAATGATTATCAGTTAAGAGCGATAAAAGTGTGAGCTTTGTGAACATTGTAGCTTAATTTGAGCTGAAAAGTGACTGCGTTTACATGAAACGAAGTATTGCTTGTAGGAAGACACAGAGCCTGGGACTAAACTCCATTTCTGAAGGGAAACACACAGCACAGTTCTCATCCATGAAACATACTCTGCTTTTGAGCAAGAAGCATGCTCTTGCTTTCAAGAGTCTCTAAGAGACCAGGAAATGTGAGTGTGCTCAGAACAAAAGAACTGTGTTTCCTACACACATGGATCATATTTCGTTCAACTCTGCTTCTGAAATTGATACAAACCACAGGTCCTCTAACATCCAATGCTTTTCAGTTAAGAGCGAGAAACGTGTGAGCTTCGTGAACGATGTAGCTTTTTTTGATCTGAAAAGTGACTGCGTTTACCTGAAAAGAAGACTTGCTTGTAGGAAGACACAGATCCTGGGATTTAAATCCATTTCTGAAGGGGAACACAAAGCACAGTTCTCATCCATGAAACACACTCTGCATAAGAGCAAGAAGCACACTCTTGCTTTCTAGAATCTCTAATACAGCAGTAAACGTGTGTGTGCTCTGTAGAAAAGAATTGTGTTTCCTACACACACGGACCATATCTAGTTCAACTCTACTTCTGGAACTGATAAAAAACACAGGTCCTCTAAAATCCAATGATTTTCAGTTAAGAGCGAGAAACGTGTGAGCTTCGTGTACGATGTAGCTACCTTTGAGCTGCAAAGGGACCTGTTTACCTGAAATGAAGTCTTGCTTGAAGGAAGATCCAGAGCCTGGGATTAAACTTTACTTCTGAAGGGAAACACACAGCACAGTTCTCATCCATGAAACACACTCTGCTTTAGAGCAAGACGTGCCTTCTTGCTTCTTGATTCTCTAATACAACAATAAACGTGAGTGCGCTCAGAACCAAATAACTGTGTTTCCTACAAACACGGCCCATATGTAGTTCAACTCTGCTTCTGAAACTGATACAAAACACAGGACCTCTAACATCCAATGCTTTTCAGTTAAGAGCAAGAACCGTGTGTTCTTGGTGAACAGTGTAACTTCATTTGAGCTGAAAAGTGACTGTGTTTAACTGAAACGAAGTCTTGCTTGTAGGAAGACACAGAGCCTGGGATTTAACTCCATGTCTGAAGGGAAACACACAGCATAATTCTCATCCAGGAAACACACTCTGCTTTAGAGCAACAACCACGATCTTGCTTTCTAGAGTCTCTAAGGCAGCAAGAAAATTGAGTGTGCTCAGAACAAAATAACTGTATTTGCTACACACATGGATCATATCTAGTTAAAACTGCTTCTGAAACTGATACAAATCACAGATCCTCAAACATGCAATGTTTTTCAGTTAAGAACTTGAAACGTGTGAGCTTCGTGAACAATGTTGCTTCATATGAGCTGAAAAGTGACTGCGTTTTCCTGAAGCAAATTCTTGCTCGTAGTAAGACACAGAGCATGGGATTTAACTCCACTTCTGAAGGTATACACACAGCACAGTTCTCATCCATGAAACACACTCTGCTTTAGAGCAAGAAGCAAGCTCTTGCTTTCTAGAATCTGTAAGACAACAACAAACGTGAGTGTGCTCAGAACAAAAGAACTGTGTTTCTTACACACGGATCATATCTAGTTCAACTCTGCTTCTGAAACTGATACAAGCCACCGCTCCTCTAACATCCAATGCTTTTCAGTTAAGAGTGAGAAACGTGTGACCTTCGTTTACGATGTAGCTATGTTTGAGCTGCAAAGGGACCCCTTTACCTGAAATGAAGTCTTGCTTGTAGGAAGACACAGAGCCTGGGATTTAACTCCACTTCTGAAGGTAAACACACAGCACAGTTCTCATCCATGAAAAACACTCTGCTTTAGAGCAAGAAGCACACTCTTGCATTCTAGAATCTCTATTACAGAAGGAAATGTGAGTGTGCACTGTAAAAAGAACTGTGTTTCCTACACACGGACCATATCTAGTATAACTCTGCTTCTGAAACTGATACAAACCACAGGTTCTCTAACATCTAATGCTTTTCAATTAAGAGCAAGAAACTTGAGCTTCGTGAAATACGTAGCTTCCTTTGAGCTGAAAAGTGACTGCGTTTACCTGAAAAGAGGTCTTGCTTGTAGGAAGACACAGAGCCTGGGATTTAACTCCATTTCTGAAGATAAACAGAAGCATAGTTCCTATCCATGAAACACACTCTACTTTAGAGCAAGAAGCACACTCTTGCATTCTAGAATCTGTAATAGAGCAGGAAATGTGAGTGTGCTGTGAACAAAAGAACAGTGTTTCCTACACACACGGCCCATATCTAGTTCAACCCTGCTTCGGAAACTGATAAAAAAACACAGGAACTCTAACCTCCAATGCTTTTCAATATGAGCGAGAACTGTTTGTGCTTTGTGAACGATGTAGCTTTGTTTGGCTGAAAAGTGACTGTGTTTACATGAAAAGAAGTCTTGCTGGTAGGAAGGCACAGGGCTTGGGATTTGACCCAGTTTCTCAAGGGAAAAACACAGCACAGTTCTCATCCATGAAACACACTGTGCTTTAGAACAAGACGCACATTCTTGCTTCTACATTCTCTAATACAACAGTAAACGTGAGTGCGCTCAGAATAAAATAACTGTGTTTCCTACAAACACGGTCCATATCTAATTTAACTCTGCTTCTGAAACTGATTCAAAACAAAGGACCTCTAACATCCAATGCTTTTCAATTAAGTGCGAGAACCGTGTGTGCTTGGTGAACAATGAACCTTCATTTGAGCTGAAGAGTGACTGTGTTTATCTGAAAAGAAGTCTTGCTTGTAGGAAGACACAGAGGCTTGGATTTAACTCCATGTCAGAAGGGAAACACACACCACAGTTCTCATCCTGAAATACAATCTGCTTCAGAGGAAGAACCATGCTCTTTCTTTGTAGAGTCTCTAAGACAGCAAGACACGTGAGTATGCTCAGAACCAAAGAACTGTGTTTCCTACACTCATGGATCATATCTAGTTCAACTCTGCGTCTGCAACTAATAAAAAACACAGGTCCTCTAACATACAATGATTTTCAGTTAGGAGCGAGAAACGTGTGAGCTTCGTGTACGATCTAGCATTGGTTGAGCTAAAAAAGTGACTGCATTTACCTGAAACGAAGTCTTGATTGTAGGAAGACACAGAGGCTTGGATTTAACTCCAAGTCTGAAGGGAAACACACAACACATTTCTCATCCTGAAATACAATCTGCTTCAGCGGAAGAACCACGCTCTTGCTTTCTAGTGTCTCTAAGACAGCAAGACACATGAGTATGCTCAGAACAAAAGAACTGTGTTTCCTACACTCATGGGTCATATCTAGTTCAACTTTGCTTCTGGAACTGATAAAAAACACAGGTCCTCTTACATCCAATGATTTTCATTTAAGAGCGAGAAACGTGTAACCTTCGTGTACGATGTAGCTTTGGTTGAGCTAAAAAAGTGACTGCGTTTCCTGAAATGAAGTCTTGATTGTAGGAAGACACAGAGCATGGGATTTACCTCCATTTTGGAAGGGAAACACACAGAACAGTTCTCATCCATGATACACACTCTGCTTTAGAGCAAGAAGCACACACTTGCTTTCTACCGTCTCTAATACAGCAGGATACATGAGTTTGCTCTGAACAAAAGAACTGTTTCCTACACACACGGACCATATCTAGTTCAACTCTGTTTCTGAAACTGATACAAACCACAGGTTCTCTAACATATAATGCTTTTCAATTAAGAGCGAGAAACGTGTGAGCTTCGTGAATGATGTAGCTTTGTTTGAGCTGAAAAGTGACTGCGTTTACCTGAAGCGAAGTCTTGCTTGTAGGAAGACCCAGAGCCTGGGATTTAACAACATGTCTGAAGGGAAACACACAGCACAGTTCTCATCCATGAGACACACTCTGCTTTAGAGCAAGAAGCACACTCTTGCATTCTATAATCTCTAATACAGCAGGAAATGTGATTGTGCTCTGAAAAATAGAACTGTGTTTCCTACACACACCGACCATACTAGTTCATCTCTGCTTCTCAAACTGATACAAACCACAGGTCCTCTAACATCCAATGCTTTTCACTTAAGAGTGAGAAACGTGTGAGCTTCGTGAACAATGTTGCTTCGTTTGAGCTGAAAAGTGAACTCGTTTACCTGAAGCGAAGTCTTGCTTGTAGGAAGACACAGACCTTGAGATTTAACACAATTTTTGAAGACAAGCACAAAGCATACTTCTCATCCATGAAACACACTCTGCTTTTGAGCAAGAAGCATGCTCTTGCTTTCTGGAGTCTCTAAGACTGGAGGAAATGTGAGTGTGCTCAGAACAAAAGAACTGTGTTTCCTGCACACATGGATCATATCTAGTTTGACTCTGCTTCTAGAACTGATGAGAAACACAGGTCCTCTAACATCCAATGATTTTCAGTTAAGAGCGAGAAACGTGTGAGCTTCGTGTACGATGTAGCTTCGTTTGAGCTAAAAAAGTGACTGCGTTTACCTGAAACGAAGTCTTGAATGTAGGAAGACACAGAGCCTGGGATTTACCTCCATTTCTGAAAGGAAATACACAGCACACTTCTCATCCATGAAACACAATATGCTTTAGAGCAAGAACTACGCTCTTGCTTTCTAGAGTCTCAAAGACTGGAAGAAACGTGAGTGTGCTCAGAACAAAAGAACTGTGTTTCCTACACACAGATTATATCTAGTTCAACTCTGCTTCTGAAACTGATACAAACCACAGGTCCTCTATCATCCATTGCTTTTCAGGAAAGAGCAAGAAACGTGTGAGTTTTGTGAATGATGTAGCTTCTTTTGAGCTGAAAAGTGACTGTGTTTACCTGAAAAGAAGTCTTGCTTTTAGGAAGACAAAGAGCCTGGGATTTAACTCCATTTCTGAAGGGAAACAGTAAGCACTGTTCTCATCCATAAAACACACTGTGCTTTAGAGCAAGACGCACGGTCTTGCTTCTAGATAATCTAATATAACAGTAAACGTGAGTGCGCTCAGAACAAAATAACTGTGTTTGCTACACACTCGGCCAATATCTAGTTCAACTCTGCTTCTGAAACTAATACAAAACACAGAACCTCTAACATCCAAAACTTTTCAGTTAAGAGGGAGAACCATGTGTGCTTGGTGAACAATGTACCTTCGTTTGAGATGAAAAGTGACTGCGTTTACATGAAACGAAGTCTTGCATGTAGGAAGACACAGAGCCTGGGATTAAACTCCATTTCTGAAGGGAAACACACAGCACAGTTCTCATCCATGAAACATACTCTGCTTTTGAGCAAGAAGCATGCTCTTGCTTTCAAGAGTCTCTAATAGACCATGAAATGTGAGTGTGCTCAGAACAAAAGAACTGTGTTTCCTACACACATGGATCATATTTCGTTCAACTCTGCTTCTGAAACTGATACAAACCACAGGTCCTCTAACATCCAATGCTTTTCAGTTAAGAGCGAGAAACGTGTGACCTTCATGAACGATGTAGCCTTTTTTGATCTGAAAAGTGACTGCATTTTCCTGAAATGAAGTCTTGCTTGTAGGAAGGCACAGATCCTGGGATTTAAATCCATTTCTGAAGGGGAACACAAAGCACCGTTCTCATCCATGAAATGCACTCTGCATTAGAGCAAGAAGCACACTCTTGCTTTCTAGATTCTCTAATACAGCAGTAAACGTGTGTGTGCTCTGTAGAAAAGAACTGTGTTTCCTACACACACGGACCATATCTAGTTCAACTCTACTTCTGGAACTGATAAAAAACAAAGGTCCTCTAACATCCAATGCTTTTCAGTTAAGAGCAAGAAATGTGTGAGCTTCGTCTGCGATGTAGCTTTGTTTGAGCTAAAAAGTGACTGCGTTTACCTGAAAACAAGACTTGCTTGTAGGAAGACACAGAGCTTGAGATTTAACTCAATTTCTGAAGGGAAACACAAAGCAGAGTTCTCATCCATGAAACACACTGTGCTTTCGAGCAAGAAGCACGCTCTTGCTTTCTAGAGTCTCTAATAGAGGAGGAAACGTGAGTGTGATCAGAACAAAAAAACTGTGTTTCCTACACACATGCATCATATCTATTTCATGTCTGCTTCTGGAACTGATAAAAAACACAGGTCCTCTAAAATCCAATGATTTTCAGTTAAGAGCGAGAAACGTGTGAGCTTCGTGTACGATGTAGCTACGTTTGAGCTGCAAAGGGACCCGTTTACCTGAAATGAAGTCTTGCTTGTAGGAAGACACAGAGCCTGGGAATTAATTCCACTTCTGAAGGTAAACACACAGCACAGTTCTCATCCATGAAAAACACTCTGCTTTAGAGCAAGAAGCACACTCTTGCATTCTAGAATCTCTATTACAGCAGGAAATGTGAGTGTGCTCTGTAAAAAGAACTGTGTTTCCTACACACGGACCATATCTAGTATAACTCTGCTTCTGAAACTGATACAAACCACAGGTTCTCTAACATCTAATGCTTTTCAATTAAGAGTGAGAAACGTGTGAGCTTCGTGAAATACATAGCTTCCTTTGAGCTGAAAAGTGACCGCGTTTACCTGAAAAGAGGTCTTGCTTGTAGGAAGACACAGAGCCTGGGATTTAACTCCATTTCTGAAGATAAACAACAGCATAGTTCCTATCCATGAAACACACTCTGCTTTAGAGCAAGAAGCACACTCTTGCATTCTAGAATCTCTAATTGAGCAAGAAATGTGACTGTGCTATGAACAAAAGAACTGTGTTTCCTACACACACGGCCCATATCTAGTTCAACCCTGCTTCAGAAACTGATAAAAAAACACAGGAACTCTAACCTCCAATGCTTTTCAATAAGAGCGAGAACTGTTTGTGCTTTGTGAACGATGTAGCTTTGTTTGAGCTGAAAAGTGCCTGCATTTATCTGAAAAGAAGTCTTGCTTGTAGGAAGACACAGAGGCTTGGATTTAACTCCATGTCAGAAGGGAAACACACACCACAGTTCTCATCCTGAAATACAATCTGCTTCATAGGAAGAACCATGCTCTTTCTTTGTAGAGTCTCTAAGACAGCAAGACACGTGAGTATGCTCAGAACCAAAGAACTGTGTTTCCTACACTCATGGATCATATCTAGTTCAACTCTGCATTGCAACTGATAAAAAACACAGGTCCTCTAACATCCAATGATTTTCAGTTAGGAGCGAGAAACGTGTGAGCTTCGTGTACGATCTAGCATTGGTTGAGCTACAAAAGTGACTGCATTTACCTGAAACGAAGTCTTGATTGTAGGAAGACACAGAGGCTTGGATTTAACTCCATGTCTGAAGGGAAACACACAACACAGTTCTCATCCTGAAATACAATCTGCTTCAGCGGAAGAACCACGCTCTTGCTTTCTAGAGTCTCTAAGATAGCAAGACACATGAGTATGCTCAGAACAAAAGAACTGTGTTTCCTACACTCATGGATCATATCTAGTTCAACTTTGCTTCTGGAACTGATAAAAAACACAGGTCCTCTTACATCCAATGATTTTCATTTAAGAGCGAGAAACGTGTAACCTTCGTGTACAATGTAGCTTTGGTTGAGCTAAAAAAGTGACTGAGTTTCATAAAATGAAGTCTTGATTGTAGGAAGACACAGAGCATGGGATTTACCTCCATTTTGGAAGGGAAACACACAGAACAGTTCTCATCCATGATACACACTCTGCTTTAGAGCAAGAAGCACACACTTGCTTTCTACCATCTCTAATACAGCAGGAAACATGAGTTTGCTCTGAACAAAAGAACTGTTTCCTACACACACGGACCATATCTAGTTCAACTCTGTTTCTGAAACTGATACAAACCACAGGTCCTCTAACATCCAATGTTTTTCAGTTAAGAGCGAGAAACGTGTGAGCTTCGTGAACAATCTTGCTTCATTTCATCTGAAAAGTGACTGCGTTTACCTGAAGCGAAATCTTGCTTTTAGGAAGACACAGAGCCCGGGATTTTCCTCCACTTCTCAAGGTAAATACACAGCACAATTCTCATCCATGAAACACACTCTGCTTTAGAGCAAGAAACACGCTCTTGCTTTCTAGAATATCTAAGATAGCAAGAAACGTGAGTGTGCTCTCAACGAAAGAACTGTATTTCCTACACACACGGACCATATCTAGTTCAACTCTGCTTCTCAAACTGATACAAACCACAGGTCCTCTAATATCCAATAATTTTCAGTTAAGAGCGATAAACGTGTGAGCTTCGTGAACGATGCAGCTTCGTTCGAGCTTAATAGTGACTATGTTTACCTGAAATACAGTCTTGCTAGTAGGAAGACACAGAGCCTGGGATTAATCTCCATTTCGGAAGGGAAACACACAGCACTGTTCTCATCCATGAAACACACTCTGCTTTAGAGCAAGAACCACGCTCTTTCTTTCTAGAGTCTCTAAGAGAAGAAGAAACGTGAGATTGCTCATAACAAATGAACTGTGTTTCCTCCAGAAATGGATTATATCTAGATCAACTCTGCTTCTGGTACTGATAAAAAACACAGGTCCTCTAACATCCAATGATTTTCAGTTAAGAGCGAGAAACGTTTGAGCTTTGAAATGTAGCGAGAATTGTAGCTTTGTTTGAGGTAAAAAAGTGACTGCGTTTACCTGAAATGAAGTCTTGATTGTAGAAAGACACAGAGCATGGGATTTACATTTATTTCTGTATGGAAACAGAAAGCACAGTTCTCATCCATGAAACATAATGTGCTTTAGTGCAAGACGCACTTTCTTGATTCTAGATTCTCTAATACCACAGTAAACGTGCGTGCCCTCAGAACAAAATAACTGTGTTTCCTAGACACAAGGCCCATATCTAGTTCAATTCCGCTTCTGAAACTCATACAAAACACAGGACTTCTAACATCCAATGCTTTTCAGTTAAGAGCGAGAACCGTGTGTGCTTGGTGAACAATAAACCTTCATTAGAGCTGAAAAATGACTGCGTTTACCTAAAATGAAGTCTTGCTTGTAGGAAGACACAGAGCCTGGGATTTAACACCATGTCTGAAGGGAAACACACAGCACAGTTCTCATCCATGAAACACACTGTGCTTTAGAGCAAGAAGCACACACTTGCTTTCTACAGTCTCTAATAAAGCAGGAAACATGAGAATGCTCTGAACAAAAGAACTATGTTGGCTACACACACGGACCTTATCTAGTTCAACTCTGCTTGTGAAACAGACACAAACCACTGGTCCTCTAATATCCAATGCTTCTCATTTAAGAGCAAGAAACGTGTGAGCTTCATGTACAATGTTGCTTCTTTTGATTGAAAAGTGACTGCGTTTACCTGAAGTGATGTCTTGCTTGTAGGAAGACATGGAGCCTAGGATTTAACTCCACTTCTGAAGGTAAACACACAGCACAGTTCTCATCCATGAAACACACTCTGCTTTAGAGCAAGAACCACACTCTTGCTTTCTGGAGCCTCTAAGAGAGTAAGAAACGTGAGTTTGCTCAGAACAAAAGAACTGTGTTCCCTACAGAAATGGATCATATCTAGTTCAACTCTGCATCTGCAACTGATAAAAAAACACAGGTCCTCTAACATTTAATGATTTTCAGTTAGGAGCGAGAAACGTGTGAGCTTCGTGTACGATCTAGCTTTGGTTGAGCTAAAAAAGTGACTGTGTTTACCTTAAACGAAGTCTTGATTGTAGGAAGACACAGAGCATGGGATTTACCTCCATTTCTGAAGGGAAACACACAGCACAGTTCTCATCCATGAAACACACTCTGCTTTTGAGCAAGAAGCACGCTCTTGCTTTCTAGAGTCTCTAAGAGAGGAGGAAATGTGAGTGTGCTCAGAACAAAAGAACTGTGTTTCCTACACACATGGATCATATCTAGTTCAACTCTGCTTCTGGAACTGATAAAAAAACCCAGGTCCTCTAACATCCAATGATTTTCAGTTAAGAGCGAGAAACGTGTGAACTTCGCGTACTATGTAGCTTCGTTTGAGCTAAAAAAGTGACTGCGTTTACCTGAAACGAAGTCCTGATTGTAGGAAGACACACAGCTTGGGATTTACCTCAATTTCTGATTGGAAACAGAAAGCACAGTTCTCATCCATGAAACATACTGTGCTTTAGTGCAAGACGCACTTTCTTGATTCTAGATTCTCTAATACCACAGTAAACGTGTGTGCCCTCAGAACAAAAAAACTGTGTTTCCTAGACACACAGCCCATATCTAGTTCAACTCTGCTTCTGAAACTGATACAAACCACAGGACCTCTAACATCCAATGCTTTTCAGTTAAGAGCGAGAAACGTGTGTGCTTGTGTACAATGAACCTTCATTAGAGCTGAAAAATGACTGTGTTCACCGGAAACGAAGTCTTGGTTGTAGGAAGACACAGAGCCTGGGATTTAACACCATGTCTGAAGGGAAACACACAGCACAGTTCTCATCCATGAAACACACTGTGCTTTAGAGCAAGAAGCACACACTTGCTTTCTACAGTCTCTAATAAAGCAGGAAACATGAGAATGCTCTGAACAAAAGAACTATGTTGAATACACACAGGGACCTTATCTAGTTCAACTCGGCTTGTGAAACAGATACAAACCACAGGACCTCTAACATCCAATGCTTTTCAGTTAAGAGCGAGAAACGTGTGAGCTTCGTGTACAATGTTGCTTATTTTCAGCTGAAAAGTGACTGAGTTTACCTGAAGGAAGTCTTGCTTGTAGGAAGACACAGAGACTGGGATTTAACTCCACTTCTGAAGGTAAACACGCTGCACAGTTCTCATCCATAAAACACACTCTGTTTAGAGCAAGAACCACGCTCTTGCATTCTAGTGTCTCTAATGCTGCAGGAAATGTGAGTGTGCTCTGAAAAAAACAACAGTTTTTCCTACACACACGGAACATATCTAGTTCAACTCTGCTTCTCAAACTGACACAGAACACAGGTACTCTAACTTCCAATGCTTTTCAGTTAAGAGTGAGACACGTGTGAGCTTTGTGAACTATGTAGCTTCCTTTGAGTTATATAGTAACTGCGTTTACCTTAAACGAAGTCTTGATTGTAGGAAGACACAGAGCCTGGGATTTAACTCCATTTCTGAAGGGAAACACACAGCACAGTTCTCATCCATGAAACACACTCTGCTTTAGAACAAGAAGCCCTCTCTTGCTTCTATATTCTCTAATAGAACAGTAAAAGTGAGTGTGATCAGAACACAATAACTGTATTTCCTACACACATGGACCATATCTAGTTCAACTCTTCCTCTGAAACTGACACAAACCTCAGGTCCTCTAACATCCAATGATTTTCAGTTAAGAGCGATCAACCTGTGAACTGTGGGAACAATGTAGCTTCTTTGAGTGAAAAGTGACTACGTTTACATGAAAAGTGACTGCGTTTACATGAAAAGTGACTGGGATTTATCTCCATTTCTGAAGGGAAACACACAGCACAGTTCTCATCCATGAAACACACTCTGCTTTAGAGCAAGAACCATGCTCTTGCTTTCTAGAGTCTCTAAGAGAGGAGGAAACGTGAGTTTGCTCAGAACAAAAGAACTGTGTTTCTTACACAAGTGGATCATATCTAGTTCAACTCTGCTTCTGCAACTGATAAAATACATAGGACCTCTAAATTCCAATGATTTTCAGTTAAGAGCGAGAAACGTGTGAGCTTCTTGTACAATGTATCTTTAGTTGAGCTAAAAAAGTGACTACGTTTACCAGGAACGAAGTCTTGATTGTAGGAAGACACCGAGCATGGGATTTACCTCCATTTCTGAATGGAAACACACAGAACAGTTCTCATCCATAATACACACTCTGCTTTAGATCAAGAAGCACACACTTGCTTTCTACCATCTCTAATACAGCAGGAAACATGAGTTTGCTCTGAACAAAAGAACTGTGTTTCCTACACACAAGGACCATATCTAGTTCAACTCTGTTTCTGAAACGGATACAAACCACAGGTTCTCTAACATCTAATGCTTTTCAGTTAAGAGCGAGAAACATATGTGCTTCGTAAAATATGTAGCTTCCTTTGAGCTGAAAAGTGACTGTGTTTACCTGAAAAGAGGTCTTGCTTGTAGGAAGACACTGAGCCTGGGATTTAACTCCATTTCTGAAGATAAACAACAGCATACTTCCTATCCATGAAATACATTCTGCTTTAGACCAAGAAGCAAACTCTTGAATTCTAGAATCTCTAATAGAGCAGGAAATGTGAGTGTGCTGTGAACAAAAGAACTGTGTTTCCTATACACACGGCCCATATCTAGTTCACCTCTGCTTCGGAAACTAATACAAAACACAGGAACTCTAACATCCAATGCTTTTCAAAAAGAGCGAGAACTGTTTGTGCTTTGTGAATGATGTAGCTTTGTTTGAGCTGAAAAGTGATTGCGATTACATGAAAAGAAGTCTTGCTGGTAAGAATACAAAGGGCTTGCGATTTGACCCATTTCTCAAGGGAAAAACACAGCACAGTTCTCATCCATGAAACACATTGTGCTTTAGAACAAGACGCACTGTCTTGCTTCTAGATTCTCTAATACAACAGTAAACGTGAGTGCGCACAGAACAAAATAACTGTGTTTCCTACACACACGGCCCATATCTAATTTAACTCTGCTTCTGAAACTGATTCAAAACACACGACCTCTAACATCCAATGCTTTTCAGTTAAGAGCGAGAACTGTGTGTGCTTGGTGAACAATGAACCTTCGTTTGAACTGAAAAGTGACTGCCTTTACCTGAAAAGAAGTCTTGCTTGTAGGAAGACACAGAGGCTTGGATTTAACTCCATGTCTGAAGGGAAACACACACCACAGTTCTCATCCTGAAATACAATCTGCTTCAGAGGAAGAACCACGCTCTTGCTTTGTAGAGTCTCTAAGACAGCAAGACACGTGAGTATGCTCAGAACAAAAGAACTGTGTTTCCTACACTCATGGATCATATCTAGTTCAACTCTGCTTCTCAAACTGATACAAACCACGGGTCCCCTAACATCCAATGCTTTTCAGTTATGAGCGAGGAACGTGTGAGCCTCGTGAACGAATTAGTTTCGTTTGAGCTGAAAAATGACTGTGTTTACCTGAAATGATGTCTTGTTCGTAGGAAGACACAGAGCCTGGGATTAATCTCCATTTATGAAGGGAAACACACAGCACAGTTCTCATCCATGAAACACACTCTGCTTAAAACAAGAAGCACGCTCTTGCTTTCTAGTGTCTCTAAGAGAGGAGGAAACGTGAGTGTGCTCAGAACAAAAGAACTGTGTTTCCTACACTCATGGATCATATCTAGCTTTGGTTGAGCTAAAAAAGTGACTGCGTTTACCTGAAAACATGTCTTGCTTGTAGGAAGACACAGAGCCTGGTATTTAACTCCATTTCTGAAGATAAACAACAGCATACTTCCTATCCATGAAACACACTCTGCTTTAGACCAAGAAGCAAACTCTTGAATTCTAGAATCTCTAATAGAGCAGGAAATGTGAGTGTGCTCTGAACAAAAGAACTGTGTTTCCTATACACACGGCCCATATCTAGTTCACCTCTGCTTCGGAAACTAATACAAAACACAGGAACTCTAACATCCAATGCTTTTCAATAAGAGCGAGACCTGTTTGTGCTTTGTGAATGATGTAGCTTTGTTTGAGCTGAAAAGTGATTGCGATTACAAGAAAAGAAGTCTTGCTGGTAAGAAGACAAAGGGGTTGGGATTTGACCCAGTTTCTCAAGGGAAAAAACACAGCACAGTTCTCATCCATGAAACACACTGTGCTTTAGAACAAGAAGCACACACTTGCTTTCTACGGTCTCTAATACAGCAAGAAACATGAATTTGCTCTGAACAAAAGAACTGTGTGTCCTACACACAAGGACCATATCTAGTTCAAATCTGTTTCTGAAACTGATACAAACCACAGGTCCTCTAACATCCAATGCTTTTCAGGTAAGATTGAGAAACGTGTGAGCTTCGTGAACAATGTTGCTTCGTTTGAGCTGAAAAGTGACTGTGTTTACCTGAAGCGAAATCTTGCTTGTAGGAAGACACAGAGCCTGGGATTTAACTCCACTTCTCAAGGTAAACACACAGCACAGTTCTCATCAATGAAACACACTCTGCTTTAGAGCAAGAAGCACACTCTTGCTTTCTAGAATATCTGAAATAGCAAGAAATGTGAGTGTGCTCTGAATGAATGAACTGTGTTTCCTACACACACGGACCATATCTAGTCCAACTCTGCTTCTCAAACTGATACAAACCTCAGGTCCTCTAACATCCAATGATCTTCAGTTAAGAGCGATAAACGTGTGAGCTTTGGGAACAATGTAGCTTCTTTGAGATGAAAATTGACCGCGTTTACTTGAAACGAAGTCTTGCATGTAGGAAGACACAGAGCCTGGGATTAAACTCCATTTCTGAAGGGAAACACACAGCACAGTTCTCATCCATGAAACATACTCTGCTTTCTAGCAAGAAGCATGCTCTTGCTTTCTAGAGTCTCTAAGAGACCAGGAAATGTGAGTGTGCTCAGAACAAAAGAACTGTGTTTCCTACACACATGGACCATATCTAGTTCAACTCTGCTTCTGAAACTGATACAAACCACAGGTCCTCTAACATCCAATGATTTTCTGTTAAGAGTGAGAAACGTTTGAGCTCCGTGTACGATGTAGATTCGTTTGAGCTGAAAAGTGACGCGTTTACCTGAAAAGAACACTTGCTTGTAGGGAGACACAGTGCCTGTGATTTAACTCCACTTCTGAAGGTAAATACACAGCACAGTTCTCATCCATGAAACACACTCTGCTTTAGAGCAAGAAGCACACTATTGCATTCTACAATCTCTAAAACAGCAGGAAATGTGAGTGTTCTCTGTAAAAAGAACTCTTTTACCTACACACACGGATCATATCTAGGTCAACTCTGCTTCTGAAACTGATACAAACCACAGGTTCTCTAACATTTAATGCTTTTCAGTTTAGAGCGAGAAACATGTGAGCTTAGTGAAATATATAGCTTCCTTTGAGCTGAAATGTGTCTGCGTTGAACTGAAAAGAGGTCTTGCTTGTAGGAAGACACAGAGCCTGGGATTTAACTCCATTTCTGGAGATAAACCACAGCATAGTTCCTATCCAAAAACCACACTCTGCTTTAGAGCAAGAAGCACACTCTTGCATTCTAGAATCTCTAATAGAGTAGGAAATGTGAGTGTGCTGTGAACAAAAGAACTGTGTTTCCTACACACACGGCCCATATCTAGTTCAACTCTGCTTCGGGAACTGATACAAACCACAGGTCCTCTAACATCCAATGCTTTTCAGTTAAGAATGAGAAACGTGTGAGCTTCTTGAAAAATGTTGCTTCGTTTGAGCTGAAAAGTGACTGAGCTTTCCTGAAGCGAAGTCTTGCTTGTAGGAAGACACAGAGCCTGGGATTTAACTCCACTTCTGAAGGTAAACACACAGCACATTTCTCATCCATGAAACACACTCTGCTTTAGAGCAAGAAGCACACTCTTGCTTTCTAGAATATCTAAAATAGCAAGAAACATGAGTGTGCTCTGAACCAATGAACTGTGTTTCCTACACACACGGCCCATATCTAGTTCAACTCTGCTTTGGAAACTGATAAAAAAAACACAGGAACTCTAACATCCAATGCTTTTCAATAAGAGCGAGAACTGCTTGTGCTTTGTGAACGATGTAGCTTTGTTTGAGCGGAAAAGTGACTGCGATTACATGAAAAGAAGTCTTGCTGGTAGGAAGACACAGGGCTTGGGATTTGACCCAGTTTTTCAAGGGAAAAACACAGCACAGTTCTCATCCATGAAACACACTGTGCTTTAGAACAAGACGCACGGTCTTGCTTCTAGTTTCTCTAATGCAACAGTAAACATGCGTGCCATCAGAAAAAAATAACTGTGTTTCCTAGACACACGTCCCATATCTAGTTCAACTCTGCTTCTGAAACTGATACAAACCACAGGTTTCTCACATCGAATGCTTTTCAGTTAAGAGCGAGAAACATGTGAGCTTCGTGAAATATGTAGCTTCCTTTGAGCTGAAAAGTGACTGCGTTTACCTGAAAAGAGGTCTTACTTGTAGGAAGTCAAAGAGCCTGGGATTGAACTCCATTTCTGAAGATAAACAACAGCATAGTTCCTATCCATGAAACACACTCTGCTTTAGAGCAAGAAGCACACTCTTGCATTCTAGAATCTCTAATAGAGCAGGAAATGTGAGTGTGTTGTGAACAAAAGAACTGTGTTTCCTACACACTCAGCCCATAGCTAGTTCAACTCTGCTTTGGAAACTGATACAAAACACAGGAACTCTACCATCCAATGCTTTTCAATAAGAGCGAGAACTGTTTGTGATTTGTGAATGATGTGGCTTTGTTTGAGCTAAAAAGTGACTGCGATTACATGAAAAGAAGTCTTGCTGGTAGGAAGACACAGGGCTTGGGATTTGACCCAGTTTCTCAAGGAAAAAAAACACAGCACAGTTCTCATCCATGAAACACACTGTGCTTTAGAACAAGACGCACGGTCTTGCTTCTAGATTCTATAATACAACAGTAAACGTGCGTGCCCTCAGAAAAAAATAACTGTGTTTCCTAGACACACGGCCCATATCTAGTTAAACTCTGCTTCTGAAACTGATATAAAACACAGGACATCTAACATCCAATGCTTTTCAGTTAAGAGTGAGAACCGTGTGTGCTTGGTGAACAATGAACCTTCGTTTGAGCTATATGTGACTGCGTTTAACTGAAAGGAAGTCTTGCTTGTAGGAAGACCGAGAGGCTTGGATTTAACTCCATGTCTGAAGGGAAACACACAGCACAGTTCTCATCCTGAAATACAATCTGCTCCAGAGCAAGAACAACGCTCTTCCTTTCTAGAGTCGCTAAGACACAAAGACACGTGAGTATGCTCAGAACAAAAGAACTGTGTTTCCTACACTCATGGATCATATCTAGTTCAACTGTGCTTCTGGAACTGATTAAAAACACAGGTCCTCTAACATCCAATGATTTTCAGTTATGAGCGAGAAACGTGTGAGCTTTGTGAATGAGGTAGCTTAGTTTGAGCTCAAATGTGACTGCATTTACCTGAAATCACGTCATGCTTGTAGGAAGACACAGAGCCTGTCATTAAACTCCATTTCTGAAGGGAAACACACAGCACAGGTCTCATCCATGAAACACACTCTGCTTTAGAGCAAGAAGCACACTCTTGCATTCTTGAGTCTTTAATACAGCAGTAAACGTGTGTGTGCTCTGTAGAAAAGAACTGTGTTTCCTACGCACACGGACCATATCTAGTTCAACACTCCTTCTGAAACTGATACAAACCACAGGTCCTCTAACATCCAATATTTTCCAGTTAAGAGCAGGAAACATGTGAGCTGCATGAACAATGTTGCGTCGTTTGAGCTGAAAAGTGACTGTGTTTACCTGAAACGAAGTCTTGCTTGTAGGAAGACACAGAGCCTGGGATTTAACTCCACTTCTGAAGGTAAACACACAACACAGTTCTCATCCATGAAACATACTATGCTTATGAGCAAGAAGCACGCTCTTGCTTTCTAGAGTCTCTAAGAGACCAGGAAATGTGTGTGTGCTCTGATGAAAAGAACTGTGTTTCCTACCCACATGGACCTTCTATAGTTCAACTCTGCTTCTCAAGCTGATACAAACCACAGGTCCTCTAAGATCCAATGATTTTCAGTTATGAGCGAGAAACGTGTGAGCTTTGTGAACGAGGTAGCTTTGTTTGAACTCAAATGTGACTGCATTTACATGAAATCAAGTCATGCATGTAGGAGGACACAGAGGCTGTCATTAAACACCATTTCTGAAGGGAAACACACAGCACAGGTCTCATCCATGAAACACACTCTGCTTTAGAGCAAGAAGCACACACTTGCATTCTTGAGTCTTTAATACAGCATTAAACGTGTGTGTGCTCTGTAGAAAAGAACTGTGTTTCCTACACACACGGACCATATCTAGTTCAACTCTGCTCCAGAAACTGATACAAACCACAGGGCCTCTAACATCCAATGATTTTCTGTTAAGAGTGAGAAACGTTTGAGCTTAATGTACGATGTATTTTCGTTTAAGCTGAAAAGTGACTGTGTTTACCTGAAACGAACTCTTGCTTGTAGGGAGAGACATTGCCTGGGATTTAACTCCATTTCTGGAGATAAACCAGAGCATAGTTCCTATCCAGAAAACACACTCTGCTTTAGAGCAAGAAGCACACTCTTGCATTCTAGAATCTCTAATACAGCAGGAAATGTGAGTGTTCTCTGTAAAAAGAACACTGTTTCCTACACACACGGACCATATCTAGTTCAAGTCTTTTTCTGAAACTGATACAAACCACAGGTCCTCTAACATCCAATGTTTTTCAGTTAAGAGCGAGAAACGTGTGATCTTCTTGAACAATGTTGTTTCGTTTGAACTGAAAAGTGACTGAGCATTCCTGAAGCGAGGTCTTGCTTGTAGGAAGACACCGAGCCAGGGATTTAACTCCACTTCTGAAGCTAAACACACAGCACAGTTCTCATCCATGAAACATACTCTGCTTTAGAGCAAGAAGCACACTCTTGCATTCTAGAATCTCTTATACAGCAGGAAATGTGAGTGTGCTCTGTAAACAGAACTGTGTTTCCTACACAAACGGACCATATCTAGGTCAACTCTGCTTCTGAAACTGATACAAACCACAGGTTCTCTAACATTTAATGCTTTTCATTTTAGAGCCAGAAACATTTGAGCTTCGTGAAATATGTAGCTTCCTTTGAGATGAAATGTGACTGCGTTTACCTGAAAAGAGGTCTTTCTTGTAGGAAGACACAGAGCCTGGGATTTAACTCCATTTCTGGAGATAAACCACAGCTTAGTTCCTATCCATGAAACACACTCTGCTTTAGAGCAAGAAACACGCTCTTGCTTTCTAGAGTCTCTAAGAGAGGAGGAAACTTGAGTGTGCTAAGAACAAAAGAACTGTGTTTCCTACACTCATGGATCATATCTAGTTCAACTCTGCTTCTGAAACTGATACAAACGACAGGCCCTCTAACATCCAATGCTTTTCAGTAAAGAGCGAGAAACGTGAGAGCTTCATGAACGATTTAGCTTCGTTTGAGCTGAAAAGTGACTGTGTTTACCTGAAATGAAGTCTTGCTTGTAGGAAGACACAGAGCCTGGGATTAATCTCCATTTCTGAAGGGAAACACACAGCACAGTTCTCATCCATGAAACACACTCTGCTTTAGAGCAAGAACCACGCTCTTGCTTTCTAGAGTCTAAGAGAGGAGGAAACGTGTGTTTGCTCAGAACAAAAGAACTGTGTTTCCTATACAAATGGATCATATCTTGTTCAACTCTGCTTCTGTAACTGATAAAAAACACAGGTCCTCTGAAATCCAATGATTTTCAGTTAAGAGCGAGAAACATGTGAGCTTCCTGTACGATGTAGCTTTGGTTGAGCTAAAAAAGTGACTGCGTTTACCTGAAACGAAGTCTTGATTGTACGAAGACACCGAGCATGGGATTTACCTCCATTTCTGAAGGGAAACACACAGCACAGTTCTCATCCATGAAACACACTCTGCTTTAGAGCAAGAAGCACACTCTTTCATTCTAGAATCTCTAATACAGCAGGAAATGTGAGTGTGCTCTGTAAACAGAACTGTGTTTCCTACACACACGGACCATTTCTAGTTCAACACTGCTTCTGAAACTGATACAAACCACAGGTTCTCTAACATCTAATGATTTTCAGTTAAGTGCGAGAAACATGTGAGCTTCGTGAAATATGTAGCTTCCTTTGAACTGAAAATTGACTGCGTTTACCTGAAAAGAGGTCTTGCTTGTAGGAAGACACAGAGCCTGGGATTTAACTCCACTTCTCAAGGTAAACACACAGCACAGTTCTCATCCATGAAACACACTCTGCTTTAGAACAAGAAGCCCGCTCTTGCTTCTAGACTCTCTAAAACAACAGGAAACTTGAGTGTGCTCAGAACACAATAACTGTATTTCATACAAACACGGACCATATCTAGTCCAACCCTCCTCTGAAACTGATACACACCTCAGGTCCTCTAACATCCAGTGATCTTCAGTTAAGAGCGATAAACGTGTGAGCTTTGGGAACAATGTAGCTTCTTTGAGCTGAAAAGTGACTGTGTTTACATAAAACGAAGTATTGCTTGTAGGAAGACCCAGAGCCTGGGATTAAACTCCATTTCTGAAGGGAAACACACAGCACAGTTCTCATCCAGGAAACATACTCTGCTTTCTAGCAAGAAGCATGCTCTTGCTTTCTAGAGTCTCTAAGAGACCAGGAAATGTGAGTGTGCTCAGAACAAAAGAACTGTGTTTCCTACACACACGGTCCATTTCTAGTTCAACTCTGCTTCTGAAACTGATACAAACCACAGGTTCTCTAACATCCAATGATTTTCTGTTAAGAGTGAGAAACGTTTGAGCTTCGTGTACGATGTAGCTTCGCTTGTGCTGAAAAGTGACACGTTTACCTGAAACGAACTCTTGCTTGTAGGGAGACACAGTGCCTGGGATTTAACTCCACTTCTCAAGGTAAACACACAGCACAGTTCTCATCCATGAAACACACTCTGCTTTAGAGCAAGAAGCACACTCTTGCATTCTAGAATCTTGTATACAGCAGGAGTTGTGAGTGTTCTCTCTAAAAAGAACTCTGTTTCCTACACACACGGACCATATCTAGGTCAACTCTGTTTCTGAAACTGATACAAACCACAGGTTCTCTAACATTTAATGCTTTTCAGTGTAGAGCGAGAAACATGTGAGCTTCGTGAAATATGTAGCTTCCTTTGAGCTGAAATGTGACTGCGTTTACCTGAAAAGAGGTCTTGCTTGTAGCAAGACACAGAGCCTGTTATTTAACTCAATTTCTGGAGATAAACAACAGCATAATTCCTATCCATGAAACACACTCTGCTTTAGAGCAAGAAGCACATTCTTGCATTCTAGAATCTCTAATAGAGCAGGAAATGTGAGTGTGCTGTGAACAAAAGAACTGTGTTTCCTACACACGGCCCATATCTAGTTCAACTCTGTTTCGGAAACTGATACAAAACACAGGAACTCTAACATCCAATGATTTTCAAAATGAACGAGAACTTTTTGTGCTTTTTGAACGATGTAACTTTGTTTGAGCTGAAAAGTGACTGCGTTTACATGAAAAGAAGTCTTGCTGGTAGGAAGAAACAGTGCTTGGGATTTGACTCAATTTCTGAAGGGAAAAACACAGCACAGTTCTCATCCATGAAACACACTGTGCTTTAGAACAAGACGCACGTACTTGCTTCTAGATTCTCTAATACAACAGTAAACATGTGTGCGCTCAGAACAAAATAACTGTGTTTCCTACACAAATGGGTCATATCTAGTTCAACTCTGCTTCTGCAACTGATAATAAACACAGGTCCTCTATCATCCAATGATTTTCATTTAAGAGCGAGAAACGTGTGAGCTTCGTGTACGATGTATCCTAGTTGAGCTAAAAAAGTGACTGCGTTTACCTGAAAGGAAGTCTTGATTGTAGGAATACACAGAGCATGGGATTTACCTACATTTCTGATGGGAAACACACAGAACAGTTCTCATCCATGATACACCCTCTGCTTTAGAGCAAGAAGCACACACTTGCTTTCTACCGTCTCTAATACAGCAGGAAACATGAGTTTTCTATGAACAAAAGAACTGTGTTTCCTACACACACGGACCATATCTAGTTCAACTCTTTTTCTGAAACTGATACAAACCACAGGACCTCTAACATCCAATGCTTTTCAGTTAAGAGCGAGAAACTTGTGAGCTTCGTGAACAATGTTGCTTCGTTTGAGCTGAAAAGTGACTGAGCTTTCCTGAAGCGAAGTCTTGCTTGTAGGAAGACACAGAGCCTGGGATTTAACTCCACTTCTGAAGGTAAACACACAGCACATTTCTCATCCATGAAACACACTCTGCTTTAGAGCAAGAAGCACACTCTTGCATTCTAGAATCTCTAATACAGCAGGAAATGTGAGTGTGCCCTGTAAAAAGAACTCTGTTTCCTACACACACGGACCATTTCTAGTTCAACTCTGCTTCTGAAACTGATACAAACCACAGGTTTTCTCACATCGAATGCTTTTCAGTTAAGAGCGAGAAACATGTGAGCTTCGTGAAATATGTAGCTTCCTTTGAGCTGAAAAGTGACTGCGTTTACCTGAAAAGAGGTCTTACTTGTAGGAAGTCAAAGAGCCTGGGATTGAACTCCATTTCTGAAGATAAACAACAGCATAGTTCCTATCCATGAAACACACTCTGCTTTAGAGCAAGAAGCACACTCTTGCATTCTAGAATCTCTAATAGAGCAGGAAATGTGAGTGTGCTGTGAACAAAAGAACTGTGTTTCTTACACACACAGCCCATAGCTAGTTCAACTCTGCTTTGGAAACTGATACAAAACACAGGAACTCTACCATCCAATGCTTTTCAATAAGAGCGAGAACTGTTTGTGATTTGTGAACGATGTGGCTTTGTTTGAGCTAAAAAGTGACTGCGATTACATGAAAAGAAGTCTTGCTGGTAGGAAGACACAGGGCTTGGGATTTGACCCAGTTTCTCAAGGAAAAAAAACACAGCACATTTCTCATCCATGAAACACACTGTGCTTTAGAACAAGACGCACGGTCTTGCTTCTAGATTCTATAATACAACAGTAAACGTGCATACCCTCAGAAAAAAATAACTGTGTTTCCTAGACACACGGCCCATATCTAGTTCAACTCTGCTTCTGAAACTGATACAAAACACAGGACCTCTAACATCCAATGCTTTTCAGTTAAGAGCGAGAACCGTGTGTGCTTGGTGAACAATGAACCTTCGTTTGAGCTAAATGTGACTGTGTTTACCTGAAAGGAAGTCTTGCTTGTAGGAAGACCGAGAGGCTTGGATTTAACTCCATGTCTTAAGGGAAACACACAGCACAGTTCACATCCTGAAATACAATCTGCTTCAGAGCAAGAACAACGCTCTTCCTTTCTAGAGTCTCTAAGACAGAAAGACACGTGAGTATGCTCAGAACAAAAGAACTGTGTTTCCTACACTCATGGATCATATCTAGTTCAACTCTGCTTCTGGAACTGATTAAAAACATAGGTCCTCTAACATCCAATGTTTTTCAGTTAAGAGCGAGAACCATGTGTGCTTGGTGAACAAAGAAACTTCATTAGAGCTGAAAAATTACTGCGTTCACCTGAAACGAAGTCTTGCTTGTACGAAGACACAGATCCAGGGATTTAACACCTTTTCTGAAGGGAAACACACAGCACAGTTCTCATCCATGAAACAGACTGTGCTTTAGAGCAAGAAGCACACACGTGATTTCTACAGTCTCTAATAAAGCAGGAAACATGAGATTGCTCTGAACAAAAGAACTATGTTGGCTACACATACGGACCTTATCTAGTTCAACTTTGCTTGTGAAACAGGTACAAACCACTGGTCCTCTAACATCCAATGGTTCTCACTTAAGAGCGAGAAACGTTTGAGCTTCGTGTACAATGTTGCTTATTTTGAGCTGAAAAGTGACTGAGTTTACCTGAAGCGAAGTCTTGCTTGTAGGAAGACACAGAGCCTGGGATTTCACTCCACTTCTGAAGGTAAACACACAGCACAGTTCTCATCCATAAAACACACTCTGTTTAGAGCAAGAAGCATGCTCTTGCATTCTAGTGTCTCTAATGCTGCAAGAAATGTGAGTGTGCTCTGAACAATGAACTGTGTTTCCTACACACACGGACCATATCTAGTTCAACTCTTCGTCTGAAACTGATATAAACCTCAGGTCCTCTAACATCCAATTATTTTCAGTTAAGAGCGATAAACGTGTGAGCTTTGGGAACAATGTAGCTTCTTTGAGCTGACAAGTGACTGCGTTTACATGAAACGAAGTATTGCTTGTAGAAAGACACAGAGCCTGGGATTTAACTCCATTTCTGGAGATAAACCAGAGCATAGTTCCTATCCAGAAAAGACACTCTGCTTTAGAGCAAGAAGCACAATGTTGCATTCTAGAATCTCTAATACAGCAGGAAATGTGAGTGTTCTCTGTAAAAAGAACACTGTTTCCTACACACACGGACCATAGCTAGGTCAACTCTGCTTCTGAAACTATACGAACCACATGTTCTCTAACATTTAATGCTTTTCATTTTAGAGCGAGAAACATGTGAGCTTCGTGAATTATGTAGCTTCCTTTGAGCTGAAATGTGACTGCGTTGACCTGAAAAGAGGTCTTGCTTGTAGGAAGACACAGAGCCTGGGATTTAACTCCATTTCTGGAGATAAACCACAGCTTAGTTCCTATCCATGAAACACACTCTGCTTTAGAGCAAGAAGCATGCTCTTGCTTTCTAGAGTCTCTAAGAGAGGAGGAAACTTGAGTGTGCTAAGAACAAAAGAACTGTGTTTCCTACACTCATGGATCATATCTAGTTCAACTCTGCTTCTGAAAATGATACAAACGACAGGTCCTCTAACATCCAATGCTATTCAGTAAAGAGCGAGAAACGTAGGAGCTTCATGAAAGATTTAGGTTTGTTTGAGCTGAAAAGTGACTGTGTTTACCTGAAATGAAGTCTTGCTTGTAGGAAGACACAGAGCCTGGGATTAATCTCCATTTCTGAAGGGAAACACACAGCACAGTTCTCATCCATGAAACACACTCTGATTTAGAGCAAGAACCACGCTCTTGCTTTCTAGAGTCTCTAAGAGAGGAGGAAACGTGTGTTTGCTCAGAACAAAAGAACTGTGTTTCCTATACAAATGGATCATATCTTGTTCAACTCTGCTTCTGGAACTGATAAAAAACACTGGTCCTCTGAAATCCAATGATTTTCAGTTAAGAGCGAGAAACGTGTGAGCTTCGTGTACGATGTAGCTTTGGTTGAGCTAAAAAAGAGACTGCGTTTATCTGAAACGAAGTCTTGATTGTAGGAAGACACCGACCATGGGATTTACCTCCATTTCTGAAGGGAAACACACAGAACAGTTCTCATCCATGGTACACACTCTGCTTTAGAGCAAGAAGCACACACTTTCTTTCTACCGTCTCTAATACAGCAGGCAACATGACTTTGCTCTGAACAAAAGAACTGTGTTTCCTACACACACGGACCATATCTAGTTCAAGTCTTTTTCTGAAACTGATACAAACCACAGGTCCTCTAACATCCAATGTTTTTCGGTTAAGAGCGAGAAACGTGTGATCTTCTTGAACAATGTTGTTTCGTTTGAACTGAAAAGTGACTGAGCATTCCTGAAACGAGGTCTTGCTTGTAGGAAGACACAGAGCCAGGGATTTAACTCCACTTCTGAAGCTAAACACACAGCACAGTTCTCATCCATGAAACACACTCTGCTTTAGAGCAAGAAGCACACTCTTGCATTCTAGAATCTCTTATACAGCAGGAAATGTGAGTGTGCTCTGTAAACAGAACTGTGTTTCCTACACAAACGGACCATATCTAGGTCAACTCTGCTTCTGAAACTGATACAAACCACAGGTTCTCTAACATTTAATGCTTTTCATTTTAGAGCGAGAAACATTTGAGCTTCGTGAAATATGTAGCTTCCTTTGAGCTGAAATGTGACTGCATTTACCTGAAAAGAGGTCTTGCTTGTAGGAAGACACAGAGCCTGGGATTTAACTCCATTTCTGGAGATAAACCACAGCTTAGTTCCTATCCATGAAACACACTCTGCTTTAGAGCAAGAAGCACGCTCTTGCTTTCTAGAGTCTCTAAGAGAGGAGGAAACTTGAGTGTGCTAAGAACAAAAGAACTGTGTTTCCTACACTCATGGATCATATCTAGTTCAACTCTGCTTCCGAAACTGATACAAACGACAGGCCCTCTAACATCCAATGCTTTTCAGTAAAGAGCGAGAAACGTGAGAGCTTCATGAACGATTTAGCTTCGTTTGAGCTGAAAAGTGACTGTGTTTACCTGAAATGAAGTCTTGCTTGTAGGAAGACACAGAGCCTGGGATTAATCTCCATTTCTGAAGGGAAACACACAGCACAGTTCTCATCCATGAAACACACTCTGCTTTAGAGCAAGAACCACGCTCTTGCTTTCTAGAGTCTCTAAGAGAGGAGGAAACGTGTGTTTGCTCAGAACAAAAGAACTGTGTTTCCTACACAAATGGATCATATCTTGTTCAACTCTGCTTCTGTAACTGATAAAAAACACAGGTCCTCTGAAATCCAATGATTTTCAGTTAAGAGCGAGAAACGTGTGAGCTTCCTGTACGATGTAGCTTTGGTTGAGCTAAAAAAGTGACTGCGTTTACCTGAAACGAAGTCTTGATTGTACGAAGACACCGAGCATGGGATTTACCTCCATTTCTGAAGGGAAACACACAGCACAGTTCTCATCCATGAAACACACTCTGTTTTAGAGCAAGAAGCACACTCTTTCATTCTAGAATCTCTAATACAGCAGGAAATGTGAGTGTGCTCTGTAAACAGAACTGTGTTTCCTACACACACGGACCATTTCTAGTTCAACACTGCTTCTGAAACTGATACAAACCACAGGTTCTCTAACATCTAATGATTTTCAGTTAAGTGCGAGAAACATGTGAGCTTCGTGAAATATGTAGCTTCCTTTGAACTGAAAATTGACTGCGTTTACCTGAAAAGAGGTCTTGCTTGTAGGAAGACACAGAGCCTGGGATTTAACTCCACTTCTCAAGGTAAACACACAGCACAGTTCTCATCCATGAAACACACTCTGCTTTAGAACAAGAAGCCCGCTCTTGCTTCTAGACTCTCTAAAACAACAGGAAACGTGAGTGTGCTCAGAACACAATAACTGTATTTCATACAAACACGGACCATATCTAGTCCAACTCTTCCTCTGAAACTGATACAAACCTCAGGTCCTCTAACATCCAATGATCTTCAGTTAAGAGCTTTGGGAACAATGTAGCTTCTTTGAGCTGAAAAGTGACTGCGTTTACATAAAACGAAGTATTGCTTGTAGGAAGACACAGAGCCTGTTATTTAACTCAATTTCTGGAGATAAACAACAGCATAATTCCTATCCATGAAATACACTCTGCTTTAGAGCAAGAAGCACATTCTTGCATTCTAGAATCTCTAATAGAGCAGGAAATGTGAGTGTGCTGTGAACAAAAGAACTGTGTTTCCTACACACGGCCCATATCTAGTTCAACTCTGTTTCGGAAACTGATACAAAACACAGGAACTCTAACATCCAATGATTTTCAAAATGAACGAGAACTTTTTGTGCTTTTTGAACGATGTAGCTTTGTTTGAGCTGAAAAGTGACTGTGTTTACATGAAAAGAAGTCTTGCTGGTAGGAAGACACAGTGCTTGGGATTTGACTCAATTTCTGAAGGGAAAAACACAGCACAGTTCTCATCCATGAAACACACTGTGCTTTAGAACAAGACACACGTACTTGCTTCTAGATTCTCTAATACAACAGTAAACATGTGTGCGCTCAGAACAAAATAACTGTGTTTCCTACAGACACGACCCATATCTAATTTAACTCTGCTTCTGAAACTGATTCAAAACACAAGACCTCTAACATCCAATGCTCTTCAGTTAAGAGCGAGAAACGTGTGAGCTTCGTGAACGATTTAGCTTCGTTTGAGCTGAAAAGTGACTGCGTTTACCTGAAATGAAGTCTTGCTTGTAGGAAGACACAGAGCCTGGGATTAATCTCCATTTCTGAAGGGAAACACACAGCACATTTCTCAACCATGAAACACAATCTGCTTTAGAGCAAGAACCACACGCTTGCTTTCTAGAGTCTCTAAGAGAGGAGGAAACGAGAGTCTGCTCAGAACAAAAGAACTGTGTTTCCTACACAAATGGGTCATATCTAGTTCAACTCTGCTTCTGCAACTGATAAAAAAGACAGGTCCTCTATCATCCAATGATTTTCATTTAAGAGCGAGAAACGTGTGAGCTTCGTGTACGATGTATCTTTAGTTGAGCTAAAAAAGTGACTGTGTTGACCTGAAAGGAAGTCTTGATTGTAGGAATACACAGAGCATGGGATTTACCTACATTTCTGAGGGGAAACACACAGAACAGTTCTCATCCATGATACACCCTCTGCTTTAGAGCAAGAAGCACACACTTGCTTTCTACCGTCTCTAATACAGCAGGAAACATGAGTTTTCTATGAACAAAAGAACTGTGTTTCCTACACACACGGACCATATCTAGTTCAACTCTTTTTCTGAAACTGATACAAACCACAGGACCTGTAACATCCAATGCTTTTCAGTTAAGAGCTAGAAACGTGTGAGCTTCGTGAACAATGTTGCTTCGTTTGAGCTGAAAAGTGACTGAGCTTTCCTGAAGCGAAGTCTTGCTTGTAGGAAGACACAGAGCCTGGGATTTAACTCCACTTCTGAAGGTAAACACACAGCACATTTCTCATCCATGAAACACACTCTGCTTTAGAGCAAGAAGCACACTCTTGCATTCTAGAATCTCTAATACAGCAGGAAATGTGAGTGTGCCCTGTAAAAAGAACTCTGTTTCCTACACACGGACCATTTCTAGTTCAACTCTGCTTCTGAAACTGATACAAACCACAGGTTTTCTCACATCGAATGCTTTTCAGTTAAGAGCGAGAAACATGTGAGCTTCGTGAAATATGTAGCTTCCTTTGAGCTGAAAAGTGACTGCGTTTACCTGAAAAGAGGTCTTACTTGTAGGAAGTCAAAGAGCCTGGGATTGAACTCCATTTCTGAAGATAAACAACAGCATAGTTCCTATCCATGAAACACACTCTGCTTTAGAGCAAGAAGCACACTCTTGCATTCTAGAATCTCTAATAGAGCAGGAAATGTGAGTGTGCTGTGAACAAAAGAACTGTGTTTCTTACACACACAGCCCATAGCTAGTTCAACTCTGCTTTGGAAACTGATACAAAACACAGGAACTCTACCATCCAATGCTTTTCAATAAGAGCGAGAACTGTTTGTGATTTGTGAACGATGTGGCTTTGTTTGAGCTAAAAAGTGACTGCGATTACATGAAAAGAAGTCTTGCTGGTAGGAAGACACAGGGCTTGGGATTTGACCCAGTTTCTCAAGGAAAAAAAACACAGCACATTTCTCATCCATGAAACACACTGTGCTTTAGAACAAGACGCACGGTCTTGCTTCTAGATTCTATAATACAACAGTAAACGTGCATACCCTCAGAAAAAAATAACTGTGTTTCCTAGACACACGGCCCATATCTAGTTCAACTCTGCTTCTGAAACTGATACAAAACACAGGACCTCTAACATCCAATGCTTTTCAGTTAAGAGCGAGAACCGTGTGTGCTTGGTGAACAATGAACCTTCGTTTGAGCTAAATGTGACTGTGTTTACCTGAAAGGAAGTCTTGCTTGTAGGAAGACCGAGAGGCTTGGATTTAACTCCATGTCTTAAGGGAAACACACAGCACAGTTCACATCCTGAAATACAATCTGCTTCAGAGCAAGAACAACGCTCTTCCTTTCTAGAGTCTCTAAGACAGAAAGACACGTGAGTATGCTCAGAACAAAAGAACTGTGTTTCCTACACTCATGGATCATATCTAGTTCAACTCTGCTTCTGGAACTGATTAAAAACATAGGTCCTCTAACATCCAATGTTTTTCAGTTAAGAGCGAGAACCATGTGTGCTTGGTGAACAAAGAAACTTCATTAGAGCTGAAAAATTACTGCGTTCACCTGAAACGAAGTCTTGCTTGTACGAAGACACAGATCCAGGGATTTAACACCTTTTCTGAAGGGAAACACACAGCACAGTTCTCATCCATGAAACAGACTGTGCTTTAGAGCAAGAAGCACACACGTGATTTCTACAGTCTCTAATAAAGCAGGAAACATGAGATTGCTCTGAACAAAAGAACTATGTTGGCTACACATACGGACCTTATCTAGTTCAACTTTGCTTGTGAAACAGGTACAAACCACTGGTCCTCTAACATCCAATGGTTCTCACTTAAGAGCGAGAAACGTTTGAGCTTCGTGTACAATGTTGCTTATTTTGAGCTGAAAAGTGACTGAGTTTACCTGAAGCGAAGTCTTGCTTGTAGGAAGACACAGAGCCTGGGATTTCACTCCACTTCTGAAGGTAAACACACAGCACAGTTCTCATCCATAAAACACACTCTGTTTAGAGCAAGAAGCATGCTCTTGCATTCTAGTGTCTCTAATGCTGCAAGAAATGTGAGTGTGCTCTGAACAATGAACTGTGTTTCCTACACACACGGACCATATCTAGTTCAACTCTTCGTCTGAAACTGATATAAACCTCAGGTCCTCTAACATCCAATTATTTTCAGTTAAGAGCGATAAACGTGTGAGCTTTGGGAACAATGTAGCTTCTTTGAGCTGACAAGTGACTGCGTTTACATGAAACGAAGTATTGCTTGTAGAAAGACACAGAGCCTGGGATTTAACTCCATTTCTGGAGATAAACCAGAGCATAGTTCCTATCCAGAAAAGACACTCTGCTTTAGAGCAAGAAGCACAATGTTGCATTCTAGAATCTCTAATACAGCAGGAAATGTGAGTGTTCTCTGTAAAAAGAACACTGTTTCCTACACACACGGACCATAGCTAGGTCAACTCTGCTTCTGAAACTATACGAACCACATGTTCTCTAACATTTAATGCTTTTCATTTTAGAGCGAGAAACATGTGAGCTTCGTGAATTATGTAGCTTCCTTTGAGCTGAAATGTGACTGCGTTGACCTGAAAAGAGGTCTTGCTTGTAGGAAGACACAGAGCCTGGGATTTAACTCCATTTCTGGAGATAAACCACAGCTTAGTTCCTATCCATGAAACACACTCTGCTTTAGAGCAAGAAGCATGCTCTTGCTTTCTAGAGTCTCTAAGAGAGGAGGAAACTTGAGTGTGCTAAGAACAAAAGAACTGTGTTTCCTACACTCATGGATCATATCTAGTTCAACTCTGCTTCTGAAAATGATACAAACGACAGGTCCTCTAACATCCAATGCTATTCAGTAAAGAGCGAGAAACGTAGGAGCTTCATGAAAGATTTAGGTTTGTTTGAGCTGAAAAGTGACTGTGTTTACCTGAAATGAAGTCTTGCTTGTAGGAAGACACAGAGCCTGGGATTAATCTCCATTTCTGAAGGGAAACACACAGCACAGTTCTCATCCATGAAACACACTCTGATTTAGAGCAAGAACCACGCTCTTGCTTTCTAGAGTCTCTAAGAGAGGAGGAAACGTGTGTTTGCTCAGAACAAAAGAACTGTGTTTCCTATACAAATGGATCATATCTTGTTCAACTCTGCTTCTGGAACTGATAAAAAACACTGGTCCTCTGAAATCCAATGATTTTCAGTTAAGAGCGAGAAACGTGTGAGCTTCGTGTACGATGTAGCTTTGGTTGAGCTAAAAAAGAGACTGCGTTTATCTGAAACGAAGTCTTGATTGTAGGAAGACACCGACCATGGGATTTACCTCCATTTCTGAAGGGAAACACACAGAACAGTTCTCATCCATGGTACACACTCTGCTTTAGAGCAAGAAGCACACACTTTCTTTCTACCGTCTCTAATACAGCAGGCAACATGACTTTGCTCTGAACAAAAGAACTGTGTTTCCTACACACACGGACCATATCTAGTTCAAGTCTTTTTCTGAAACTGATACAAACCACAGGTCCTCTAACATCCAATGTTTTTCGGTTAAGAGCGAGAAACGTGTGATCTTCTTGAACAATGTTGTTTCGTTTGAACTGAAAAGTGACTGAGCATTCCTGAAACGAGGTCTTGCTTGTAGGAAGACACAGAGCCAGGGATTTAACTCCACTTCTGAAGCTAAACACACAGCACAGTTCTCATCCATGAAACACACTCTGCTTTAGAGCAAGAAGCACACTCTTGCATTCTAGAATCTCTTATACAGCAGGAAATGTGAGTGTGCTCTGTAAACAGAACTGTGTTTCCTACACAAACGGACCATATCTAGGTCAACTCTGCTTCTGAAACTGATACAAACCACAGGTTCTCTAACATTTAATGCTTTTCATTTTAGAGCGAGAAACATTTGAGCTTCGTGAAATATGTAGCTGCCTTTGAGCTGAAATGTGACTGCATTTACCTGAAAAGAGGTCTTGCTTGTAGGAAGACACAGAGCCTGGGATTTAACTCCATTTCTGGAGATAAACCACAGCTTAGTTCCTATCCATGAAACACACTCTGCTTTAGAGCAAGAAGCACGCTCTTGCTTTCTAGAGTCTCTAAGAGAGGAGGAAACTTGAGTGTGCTAAGAACAAAAGAACTGTGTTTCCTACACTCATGGATCATATCTAGTTCAACTCTGCTTCCGAAACTGATACAAACGACAGGCCCTCTAACATCCAATGCTTTTCAGTAAAGAGCGAGAAACGTGAGAGCTTCATGAACGATTTAGCTTCGTTTGAGCTGAAAAGTGACTGTGTTTACCTGAAATGAAGTCTTGCTTGTAGGAAGACACAGAGCCTGGGATTAATCTCCATTTCTGAAGGGAAACACACAGCACAGTTCTCATCCATGAAACACACTCTGCTTTAGAGCAAGAACCACGCTCTTGCTTTCTAGAGTCTCTAAGAGAGGAGGAAACGTGTGTTTGCTCAGAACAAAAGAACTGTGTTTCCTACACAAATGGATCATATCTTGTTCAACTCTGCTTCTGTAACTGATAAAAAACACAGGTCCTCTGAAATCCAATGATTTTCAGTTAAGAGCGAGAAACGTGTGAGCTTCCTGTACGATGTAGCTTTGGTTGAGCTAAAAAAGTGACTGTGTTTACCTGAAACGAAGTCTTGATTGTACGAAGACACCGAGCATGGGATTTACCTCCATTTCTGAAGGGAAACACACAGCACAGTTCTCATCCATGAAACACACTCTGTTTTAGAGCAAGAAGCACACTCTTTCATTCTAGAATCTCTAATACAGCAGGAAATGTGAGTGTGCTCTGTAAACAGAACTGTGTTTCCTACACACACGGACCATTTCTAGTTCAACACTGCTTCTGAAACTGATACAAACCACAGGTTCTCTAACATCTAATGATTTTCAGTTAAGTGCGAGAAACATGTGAGCTTCGTGAAATATGTAGCTTCCTTTGAACTGAAAATTGACTGCGTTTACCTGAAAAGAGGTCTTGCTTGTAGGAAGACACAGAGCCTGGGATTTAACTCCACTTCTCAAGGTAAACACACAGCACAGTTCTCATCCATGAAACACACTCTGCTTTAGAACAAGAAGCCCGCTCTTGCTTCTAGACTCTCTAAAACAACAGGAAACGTGAGTGTGCTCAGAACACAATAACTGTATTTCATACAAACACGGACCATATCTAGTCCAACTCTTCCTCTGAAACTGATACAAACCTCAGGTCCTCTAACATCCAATGATCTTCAGTTAAGAGCTTTGGGAACAATGTAGCTTCTTTGAGCTGAAAAGTGACTGCGTTTACATAAAACGAAGTATTGCTTGTAGGAAGACACAGAGCCTGTTATTTAACTCAATTTCTGGAGATAAACAACAGCATAATTCCTATCCATGAAATACACTCTGCTTTAGAGCAAGAAGCACATTCTTGCATTCTAGAATCTCTAATAGAGCAGGAAATGTGAGTGTGCTGTGAACAAAAGAACTGTGTTTCCTACACACGGCCCATAT